>SDVV010001828.1:0-24490 GCA_016164225.1 Gammarus roeselii
CCCCCCAGCCCATCAATCTCCTTGGTCTACCTCCTCTGCACAGACTCCAATAGTCTCAGATCCCCCAAATATCCCACATTCCACACACATGAGCAGTAGTCCAAGATGGGTCTAATATGAGTAATAAATAAAGAGACCATGAAACCATAACTCCTATTGACAGTAGAGCGGAGCAGACTGGTTGCCAGAGTGGAAGCCTTTCTTACAACACTCCTCACCTGGAGATGGAACCGCAGCTTTGAGTCAACAAGCACTCCCAAGTCCCTGAAGGAATCGACAAGCTCAAGTACCACACCATTCAAATAATAAGCAGTTCCATCATCAATCTGCTCCAATTCAAGATGGCCCCTGTAGAAACGCATAAAGACACACTTGTCAATGTTCAACAAGAGATTCCATGACATCGACACAGACTGCACCAAATTCAGATCCCTCTGTAAGGAAGACACACCCAGGCGAACTGCTTGTACATCGCGGGGGGAACTCAAAGTTTGAAGTCGTCAGCAAAGGCCTTCCACTCACAAGCCACACCTGCTGCAACATGATTGACATATAGCAGGAACAAGAGCAGACCCAGCACAGAACCCTGGGGCACACCACTTGTCACCTCTCCGAAGTTGCTGACAACTCCCTCCACAGAAACACACATTCGCCTTCCCATCAGAAAATTACGAATCCAATCTAACAGTCCATCCGGAATACCCACACATCTCAGTTTGTCCAACAAAACCAAGTGACTGACCACATCGAACGCTTTTGAGAAATCCAAAAAGACCACATCAACAACCATTCTTTTATCTACCCATCAGCAACCTCGCCATAAGTAAGCAAAAGTTGGTCTTCAGCGCTCCTTCCAACCCTGAAACCAAATTGGCCCCCAGACAAAATGCCAGAATCTTCCAGAAAAGACACCAACTGGGACACAATAACCCGCTCCAGCACCTTACAGCAAACAGAAGTGAGACTCACAGGTCGGTAATTGAGAGGGTTACTTCTTGAACCAGACTTGAATATAGGAACAACACGAGATTCCTTCCACGATGAATGAATTTTTAGATTTTGACATGACTAATGAAGTGCAATTCATTTAAAGGGATGTGTGTGTAAGCACTTATGTATTTTATTGTCATATATGTATATATTTAGCTCCCTATGTATGTGTATGTTTTATTTTGTGACTAACAGGCCAGAAGCACAAATTTTCCGTTTTTTTTCTATTCCTTTATTTAGCCAGGCTCTTGCATTCTGTAATGCTGTGGAATTTGTGCCTCTTGTCATGCTCTGCAATCTGGCCTTACTGGGGTGTGGGGTGGTCTTGAGGCAACTAAGGTGAGAAACCAAGGTAAGAAACTTAAAAAAGTGCATGCATATATATGTATGAAACATTGTCAGGCACTATCGCATCAACAAAGTCATTTCACACAACACACCACTCACTGAAGGACAGTCAAGGACCTATTGTGGATATTAGATGAGCAAGGAGGGAAGACCAGCTTCAGCAAACAACCTCTAGTACCAACTCTTGGAGTCAATAAAAACATTAGGCAAAACCTATCATTTGGCTACAGCGGAATTTTTTTCTTTATTTCATCAGGTCGGCCTTTAGAAGCTGACCCTTAACAGAAAACAAATCCAGGCTTCTCAAATGACCACCATAGTCCACACCAGAAAGTCCAATAATGTTTCTGGTCAATCTTCTCTGAATAGATTCAAACAGCCTGCAGTCCTCACAATATTGGTGTGCTAAATGCAGGATGGATAGCTACTCAATAAGTGGACAAATATGAGGAACATATAAAAGCATTATATAACTCTGGGGACCTGCAGATAGTTGATCTAAACAAACAGTTTGCAGTGTCAGTTGCAAGATGCACAAATGTTGGATTTTCCATTCCAATTACTTAGCCTTGCTTTCACAATTTTGGTGTGCTGTGGCATTTGTGCTTCCTGTCTTGCACTGCACTCTGGCTTGCAGGGATGTGTTCAACAGTATTGAGGCTACCAAGGAGATATACCAAGGTGAGATACCACACAAATATGATGGCAGAATCAGAGACATGCACCAATCTTTTTTTTTATGTTGTGCCTGCATGTGGGTAGTGGGGTGTTTCTATCTCTTGATATTCTTGTGGTGGCTGTGCGGGTTCTGGTGTGGGTGTGTCTGGGTGTGTTGTATCTCCATACACATATCTGTGTGGTGTGCTGTTCTGGCTTCATTTTTTAAATTTTTTCCCATCCTTCATACTGTTTGTTTATATGATAACAAGAGGTGCACACAAATTATGTCAGTGTGTGGGTGGTGGAGGGTTGAGCTCATAACTATGTGGGTTGTGTTGTGGTTATATGGCGTCTCAGTGCGCATATCTGTTGTAGCTATGTTGTGCAGTGTGCTATTCTAAATTGTTTTTTTCCTGTCATTCATACTGTTAGCTCATATGATAACCAATAGTGCCCATTAATTCCGGTTCCTAAAACTGTGCTTTTGTAGCAGTTTTCAAAGTTAAACTGAAGTGCATGGCTGTGCTGGCCTCCACCAGTTTTGTTGCTTCTCACTGGTTTGTGGTGCTGCTGGAGGGAGCTGCAAAGGTAAGAGACAAAGGTAAAAAAGTACAAGACCCAAATTGTTCCGTACAGTGATAAACTTCAATGCTCTACCTGGCAGGAAGTAACATCAATTGGGGTGACTCCCCGCACCCAGATTTTGGGCATGTGAGCGTGGCTCCCTTGTGTGTTCCCAGCCTAGACTTGAGATGGGGTGGGCCGTGCTGGGGGTCTGGGGATGTTCAGGTATTCATCTACTGGCCAACTCATGGTCTGTTGTTTGCAGGTTTATCTTCAGTATTCTTGGCGTGTAACCCCCCTCCTGTTTCAGTCTGATCAGCTGTTCAGGAACCATCTCAAGTTGGTGTAAGGGGTGAGAGGCACCAAGGTAAGTCTCCCCGCTATCCAAAACCTAGGTTTATGTGTTGCCAGGTGTGTGATGTGGCTTGGAAGTGGAGACGTGTTCTGGCACAGTACTATGCTTGCCCAACCCAGAGGAAACCTAGAGGAAGCCCAGAGGAGATTTTATTGGTTGTGAAGCCCAGTAGGTGGATACGCCCAGTTGGTGTGTTCTCCCTCAGCCCAGAGGTAGAGCCCCAGGTAGTAGCCTGGTCCAAGAGAAGAAGTCCTTGATTTTATCTTATGGCATGCGCAGAATTGGTGTTGGTTTGGCGGGCTCCATGACCTTGCCTCTTGAACAGCTTGGGTGGGCATTATGCCATTGCTTACAAGCACCTAATTGTTGTAAATGTCAAATTTCAACCACGGGCTAGTAGGTATTAGCTATTTGTAGATTTTTTTTTTAAATCTAATAAGTGAAGGTGTGATTGAGTGTCTGAAAATTTTGGTCAAGAAAATTCAAAATTATGCAAACTTTGGTGCTGTTGTTTGAGTTTCCACAGGATTGTGAACAAATTTGTTGGAGATACTATAAAAATATTGTATTTGGTCACATGAGGTTTTGTAGAAAAAAATCTGTAGGGTTGACCAGGGTGACTCCCAGCATTTTCAACTCAAAAAGTACACAGCTGAGAAACTTCGTATTTACGGTGTGTATAGCTACTTTTATAGCTATGAAGAACTGCAAGTTTAAACATTCTATCATTATAAAAGTTATTTAAAAAAAACCATGCGGCAAGCAATGGATCCTAATCAGGGGTGATTTTTCGCATTGAACGGGGTGATTCCCCACACCCCCTATTATAAATAATTGAAATGTGAATTAAAAGTTTCAGAGTACCAATAGAAAGAGCATACCTGTATCAGTATATATCAGTTGCTCAAAATTAAATGGTAGGTAAAATATTACGTCTGTGACAGGTCTTTTCGATGCTGTCTTTTGCTGCAGTCATACTCGACTGTTGAAGGAATTTTTTTTTCTGGATTTCTAAGCTTTTCTTCAATAATTGCAAACAAACATTACTGGAAATAATTTCACTACATCCTGAACTAATTATGACCCTAAAGTATCAGTAAATGAATGAATATTATGAAAAAAACATCTTTTCAATAATACAATATAACAACCAAGAAATGTATTTCTTCAATTCTATAGCAAACTAATTGCATTAACATGAATACAAGGCATGCTAGGTAAGGTATTGTTATCTTGTTATGGAAATATGATAAAAAGATTGTTCGTGGGTGTTGAACATAAATTAACACTTAGGCCTAGACTGGTCACCATGTGTTATAAACATCTGGTCATTATAAAATCAAGTTATGCATTTTGAAATTAGCTGTGGTATCACTACTTCCAGATGTCATTTTATGTGTGAAGAATTGCATTCAATAACTTTTTATTCCCAAAAAATTAAGATATTTATCAACGAAATAGGTGCGGGGAATCACCCCCAATTGTTTCTTCACCTGGGGTGATTCTCCACAGTAGTACATTTGCACATTCATACAAAAGTTTACATTTCTTTCCAAGATCCACCTTATGCAAGAAACTATGACATTTTGTGTATCACCACAAAATTTAGCCCTAATCCAATGGAAACTCTAGCCACAGCATTAAAGTTTGCAAAACATTGATTTTTCAAAACCAAAATTATCAGGGAGCTAAATAACACACCTTCACTATGACAATATATAATTCATAAATTTTGTACCCGTATTGAATTTCGACATGTACCAGATACTAACTAAGACCTGCTCTTCTAAGTCCCGTAGTCAAATAGTGACATTTCTGACATTTTGGTGCAAAAAAGGGAGGTGCAAACAGTCACTCCATGTTGCCGACTGAGGGAAATCCCCCATGGTCGAAACTATTAGCACACGTACAAATGTACAAGTGGGGGAGTCGACCCTAGGTAAAAAAAATATAGGGGATGATTCTCCATGCATATTGTCAATATATAATTTGTTTTGCTTTCCTTTACTGAAAAGTAATTAAATGTTATTCTTAACACATATGACAACTAGGAAGAAATGACCTGAAAAACTGATATCACAGCAAAATTCAAGTGAAGACCTAAGTGTAAACTTCCATTTAACACATAGGTGTGAATATTTTCCATGTTGACTTCAAATAAGCTAACAAAATTGTATCTAGCATGCTTTTATATCCATGTTGTCAACATCAAGACTTTAAATAATTAAGTAGCACAACATCAACCAAAACCAAACATCAATCCAGTCTGAAACATCAATGAAAGCCAGTACCAGCTGATCAGTTAACCTGGACTTTCTGAAACCAAACTGATAGGAAAAAAGGATCCCATTGTCCTCCAAATGTGTGGCAAAGTGAGAAACCACAATCATTTATATGCTTTTACAACAGACATATCCGACTTTGCCTTCAAGGGGATAGCTAGTTTAGGCTGTTCAGCAGACTGTATCTATATCCACTCTTCAAAAGTGGGATAACAAGATACCCCACCCACAGATAAGGGAAGCATATTACGTGAAAGCACTAAAGCCCAGCCCTTCAGTAGCTTTAGATGCAACATGGAAACATTACATAGCTACCCAGTAGGTAAAGAAAAAGTTGGTTGGTTCTGTTGTAATAAGACATGCTAGATTTTTACCACAAACAAAAAAATCATTTATAATACTAACTTAGTATCCTTAGATTTCAATTGAATCAAACAAGTATCGCTAAATTGCAAAGCATCCCTAAATAACTTTATCCTTGCTTATTCATAACGTAGTGGTAGGCCTTACCCGAATAAGATGAAGTAGGTGCTACTGCAGACACAGACTGTAAAGGTAATTTCACCGTCCAGAACATGGCAGCTATCGAGAGTACAGGAGATATCACTGCTTTCCTAATCATTCTTGAAAAACAAGTCCTGAATCCAAGAAGAGCTAGTGAACTCATTTTTGTAAGTACCGTCTGTTGGTACTACCTGAAATGCTGTCACTCAAAGGGCTACCATTGATCGAGTCGAACTCTGAGAGTAAGATCGTTTACGGTCAAATAGCTATCTTTAGTACGATGTAGCTGGTGTAATGTCAAAAACCTACCCGTAACGGATAATAAAGAACCGAACAATGTAATTTCCGAACTATGGCATGTTCGTGAGTTACAGATTGTCTACAAATGAGTATGGACCGAAAGTTCTGTAATGTGATCCGGTGCTTTCTCTGCTAATACCCTGCTCGTTGACATCGAACGCTGTAAGTGCATCAGTAGACGAAAAGTGTCACTACAGCTCATTGCCAGCTGTCTCATATTGTATTGGCAGAAATCTCTCTACAGTGAATAGCAGTAAACTAGGTCACAATATTAGCTTCCTCTGCCTCAAAGGAGAACTTCCGTATTAGCATGTTAGTTGATGTTATCAACGATTTTGGCGCGTGGTCAGCTTAGCAACATCCTCATCATGAGTCCGAGCTGCAGCAACAATGTGACCACGATCAAGTGTGACACCGTCCAGCTCAACATCAGTCAAGAAGTAACGCTTAGGACAACGAGGCCCTACCAGCATACACGCAGTTTTTGAGGTGTTGTAGACAATATCACAGCGCCTAGCAAAATTACTACGAAGTACTACTGTTCGATACCATGGGGTAGTGGCTTCAAGCCTTCAACCGACTTGATACGTTACGTTGTGCAGTTGGATATAGGGAGTGGATATATTTGCTGGCTATTCTACGAGCATATTTTTGGAATGCCTCCCACCATTCCTAGCCTAACTTTAGGAAGGGTGTGTATTTCTAACTCGCGAGGTAAAGGTACGTGTTTCTAACCCGCGCCGTAAAGATACGTATTACTTATTAAGCGCACTCTGACCAGTGTCTTGCTGCAATTTTTGTGCGCTTTTGTTTTTTACTACCTGCATTCTGAGGTATACTTTCTTCTATACCTGCTTGCTATGTTGTTGGGGCAGTGGGGGCTACTAAGGTGAGAAACTTAAGTGAGTTATACTCTAAAATTGGCATACTCATTCAAGTGGTTCTCTTGAACGTTATATTTTTCTTTCAATTACAGATATTTGGGGCTAGGGGCACGGGGAGTTGCCCATTTGGCGCGGAAAGTCACGCATTTGGTGTGGAAAGTCACCCCTGCCTATGGGTCTTAGCTTGTGGTATGATTTTTCATAAATAAGTTTTCTGGCTTGATGATAGTATGTGGAAACTTCCCAAAAGTGCATGCTTAGTGGTGTTGTAGAGTGTTATTGCTGCTATCTGAATCAACTTTGAGGGGTTTCTCACCTCGGTCACCTTGGCTGCCTCATGACCACCCCACACCCCAGAAAGGTCAGAGTGCAGACCATGACAGAAGACACAATTGCCGCAGCAGGCCAGGCTGAGAAAGCACGGCAAAACAATGGAGCAGTAAAAAATCTGGAAAATTGTGCTTCAGGCAACTGATTGTACAGACAGTTTGTTATACAAAATATAAACTTTCATGTATGTAAAGCTAAACAGCTACATACACAACAAAACAATACATACATGCCTACATACAAACACCTACATATGGATACACACATCCCTGTGAATGAAGTAGCTACACTTCATCTAGCCAGTCAAAATCTTGAAATTCATCATACATCATATCAGCAAAGGCTTGCATATAGTGAGTTATTTTTGTCAACTGCAGTGTGTCAGCAGGCAAGTTATTCCACACACAAACACATCTTGCACTGAAGGACCTACTGCAGATGCCAGAGAAGCAAGGAGGAAACACCTGCTTCAGCAAATGACCTCTAGTACCAACTCTATTGAGATTAACTCTTCTGATACTTGAAATTAACTCTTCTGATAAATGAGATTAACTGAACTGATGCTAATGTAGCATCAGGTGGGTTAGTCTCAATTACCCCTAAAAGTTTGTTCAGATAGCGCCAATAACACTCCTCAGCATCACAATTACGCAAGTGCTCTTGAAAGGCTAGCATATACGTTGAACCAAATTGGACCTATAAACATTTATCCATTGATTCAAAAAAGAAGTACAAGTCCAAATTACCAAACAGACCTTATAACTGTAAGCTGTTTCATGCTTATGTCAGGAATAAAAGATTGGCCACACAGCTGTTGTCCCCTCCGATTGCCATATGGTGAGATAATTCAGGATCAAGCGTGATGTGCAAAGTTTTTGCTGACTCTTTCTGGAGTTTTTGTAGATTCAGCTCTGTCTGATGTGGATTTCTCTAGGCTGTGGGTTCAGCATGTCCTTTTGGCTAATGATCCCAGTTCCAGTATGGGCCCAGATGGCCTTCACCCGCATCTGCTGAGGAGTTGTGCTGAGGAACTCTCTCACCCTCTTTGTTTGAGTTTTCAAAAATCAATGAAGACAGGAATGGTACCTGAAATCCAGAGCAAATTGATTGTTGTCCCAATATTCATCTCTAAATCTCACACTGATCCACTCAATGACAGACTGTGAGTTTGGCATTTGTTTGCTGCAAATCAATGGAAAGAATAGTTGTATAATGGTTGACTGAGTACCATGAGAGCAACAATATTTTGTCATCACATCAGTATGGTTTTGGAAGTAACCGTAGCAACAAGGGCCAGTTGCTGTTGACATGCGATGTTGTAAGGTGGATTGATGAGATATATGCTGTGGATGTCATAATGCTTGACTTTTCTAGGGCATTAAATGTGGTGAGTCATGGTGTGCTTTGGCCTAAACTAGAGTCCTTGGGTGTTTGTAACTCCTTGCTGGCCTGGATTGCGGCATTTTTCTCTGTCAGAGTGACGAGTATTTGTGTGAGTGGCAGCATGAGCAGCCCAGTTGATGTGACAAGTGGTGTACCTCAGGGCTCTGTCCTTGATCCGCTACTGTTCTTGATTTATATCAATTGCATCTTGAGTGGTCTTCGATGCATGTTTAAGGCATTTGCAGACAATTATAAACTGTACTTGAGATACTAAGGTGAGGACACTGAGCCTGCCGTCTGTGGTGTTCAGTCACTCCAAAGTGGTTTGGATACAGTTGACTCTGTTGCAAGGTCCTGGAAACTCTGATTGAATTCAGACAAGTGTGTGGTGCTATGCTTTTACAGAGGTCGCATTGATTTTGATGCTCTAGTCCCAGTTAACCAGTATATACTTCTTGCAAGGTGAAGCATTGAAGTTTGTCACCACACTTAAAGACTTTGGTGTCAATGTGGAAACAAGTCTCAGATTCCACCATTATATCTGTGTGGTGGCTGAAAAGACTGGTGGGCTGGCAAACTGCTTGTTGAGATCAACTGTCAGTAGGTCCCTAGAGTTTAGTGTGCCCTTGTATGTTGCACATATTTGCCCTCACATTGAGTAAGCATCATGTGTCTGGAACACTGGATATTGTGTGGACTGTAGACTGACTTCTTGATCCTATTCAAAGGAGATTGATCAGAAACATTGATGGGCTTGCTGATATGGACTATGATAATTGATTGAGAAGCTTGGTTTTTATGTTTTCTTTGGCTTCAAGAGTTGGTACTAGGAGTTATCTGCTGAAGTTGGTAATTCCCCCTTGCTCTTCTGTTGCCTGCAGTAGGTCCTACTGTGTGATATATGTTACGGTGTGGAATGGTTTGCCTACTGACATTGTGCAGTTGACAGATATCACTTGCTATAAGCAGGCCCTTGCTGATCTGCTGTAGGATGATTTTGTAGATTTTGGCTAGCCCAATGAGGCCTAATTTATGTGTTCTCATGTATGTATGCACATTTTTTATGTGTGTATGTATAATTATTTATTGTATGTTGTGACTAACAAGAAAGCTGTGTAAAAAGTTGCCAGCAGCACAAATTTCTGGATCTCTCAGCGCCATTGTTTTGCAGTGCTTTCTTGTTTCTGGCATGCTCTGGCATTTGTGCCTCCTGTCTTGCTCTGCCCTCTGGCTGTGCTGGGCTGTTGAGCAGGCTTGAGGCAACCAAGGTGAGATGCTAAGGTCAGATACTATGCTGGTCACCTCTTTCGACTCCTCCCCCCACCTCCCACTGTCTTAACATGCTTGTGTTGGTGAGTATCAAGAATTTCAGGCAGTTTGCTGTCAAGGTGTTGATCATTGCAAGGGGAAACGGGCCAAGTGGTGGAAACTGCACATGAGCAAAAACAACAATTGTAGCTAATTGTATAATGCCATAGCTAATTTTGTGCCAGCATGTTATTAGTGCTGGGTGACAAGTCACTGCTCAAGTTTATACATTCTCTTGCCACCAAGTTGTGAACTTCTTTGTTTACAATGTCTTCATTTCAGCTTACAATAAAGCAATAATATATTAAATTTAAACTTTTGTTGCTTAATGTCACAATAATAGTTCTACACAGCACCAATACAAAGTTTCCCCATTCCTGTCATTGCTCTTGAAAATAGTAACCATTCCAGTCACTCCTGTCTCACTTGCCATGCAGGGTGGCAGACGGGGTTAATCTACAAAGGACAGTTACAGCTGGCAGTTACAATGGGCAGCTACACATACAACAGGTAGACCAAAATACATGTGTCCTACTACATACCTCCTCACCTAATAGGGCCTCAGCTGAAGTCACACTTGTTATTACCAACCATAGACTTCATATTTCTTAAGTATGACTGTTTGTTTGCTACACCAATTCTGAGTCGTCTCACCTTACAGTTCAGGAACAAAAAGTTCAAAGTTCTTGGATAACATATGAGACCATGTTCAAGGACAAAGGTCATCAGAACACCTCACCTTTTCAAGAATCTAGACTGCAGCACACACAGCACCCACCCAAGAATCCAAGACTTCCAGGACAGTCATCAGCTGAGAAGTATCAATTGCTTCTTCCAGTATTTCTGGCAAGACAGCAGATTTGTTTACCGCGTCAAGGGCGGCTAGCTTCGTCAAGAATGCAGGTCACAGCTAGATCAATTGCAAGCTTGGATCATCTGATTTTCCAAAATTTAACAGGTTTCCTAACAGCACATTCAACTTCTTGCAAATGTTTATCTGCATTTTAATAGGATAGCAGCAGTCCAATGTTTGGGGCACTAAATTTTTTGCTCATCAAAAGAGAAGCCATTTTGGTCACTCCTGCCTCACTTGCCATGCAGGGTGGTAGACCTTGTGAATCTACAATAAACAATTAGCTAGTTACCTAACAAGATGAGGAATACAGAGGGAATGCCACACAAACAACATAGAATGAGTAGAGAGATATGCATGCTCACTAGCTAGCTACTACATAACATATGTTTGAATTCTCATAAATCTTTTGGAATATGTGTTTAGTCACTCTGGTTAACTCTATCAATTTGTTGCATATATCTTCCTTATTAGCTAAATAAATAAATATTGCAGGGACACAAGGACATGAAAAAAATCTCCTATTTATTTGTTATTTATTTTTTCTCCCATTCATCACTGTCAGATCAATTAGCTACCATTCTTCCTCCCTGTGAAATGGTAAATTGTTGTAAAAATATTTAATTTCATAGCCTTTCCTCACTGAATACTAGAACAATGTCTCTTCTTTCACTCATCAATGCTGGATTAAAGTCGATGGTAAGTAGTTAGGTAGCTCCTGTATTGCAGTTTTTTGTCTATAGAAGCACTAATTTTCTTAATCATTGATTACAGTGTCTTTGCTATTACAGACTAACTTCATGTTGTGTGCTGGCAGAATTTGCTGACTAGTAATATTTGAAGTGACCACAGTTATTTGCTTTGGCAGGGGTGACTCCCCTCATCTTCTGAATACTTTGAAATAACTCAAAAAGTACACTGTCAAGAAACTTTGTACATACGGTGTGTACAGCTAATATTATGGCCATGAAGCACCGTAAGGTCCAACATTCTATCATCAACAAAAAAAAAATACAAGAAACCATGCCACCAGCTATGGCCCCAAATCGAGGGTGATTTCCCGCACCAAAGGGGGTGATTACCCCACCCTCCATGTATCATTAATTGAAACCCAAATCAAAAGTTTGAAAGTACCACTAGAAAGAGCATGTCTATATTAGTAGCTATTTATCAGTTTCTTGAAATAAAATGGTAAGTAAAATATTATGTCTGTGACAGGTCTTTTTGATGCTCATCTTTTGTGGCAGTCATACTCAACTGTCTAAGAGATTTTTTCCCCGTTTTCACAGTGGAAAACAAAGTTTTTCTTCAGTAATTGAAAACTAACATTACTGGAATCATTTCTCCACATCCTGAACTAATTATGACCCTAAAGTATCAGTAAACAAGCAAATATTATGAAAAAAACAATCTTATTATTTATATGATAAAACAAGTATATAAACATTTTATTTCTTCAATTCTATAGAAAACAAATTGCATCAATTTTATTACAAGGCATGCAAGGTAAGGTATTATTATCTTGAAATGAAAATATGATTAAAAAAGATTGTTTGTGGGTGTTGAACATATATTGAGACTTGGGCCTAGACTTGTCACCATGTGTTATAAACATCGGGTTATAAAATTAATAACACATTTTGAAATGAGCTGTGGTATCATTATATAGGGTCATTTTCTTCCAGATGTCATTATGTGTGAAGAACTGCATTAAATTATTTTTCATTGAAGAAAAACAAAGATATTTATTAACAAAATAGGTGCAGGGAATCACTCCCCATCATTTTTCCCCTGAGGTGATTCCCTGCAGTTGTATATTTGTTTATAGCTATCTACTAAACTTTTTATATCTTTCCAAAATCCTTCTCACGCAGTAAATCACGACATATTCCAAGTATCCCCACCAAATTCGGCCACAATTCAATGGAAACTAGCCACAGCATCAAAGTTTGCAGAACGTGGATTTTTCCAAACCAAAATTATCAGGGACCTGAAGAACACACCCTCACGGGACTTGAAAGACCTGCTCTTTCAAGTCCCGTAGTCGAATAGTGACATTTTTAGAACGTTTTGGTGCCCAAAATGGGGGTTGCGGGGAGTCACCTCATGGTGCCGACAGCGGGGAATCACCCCAGTTGATGCTATAGCTATAGTCAGTATAATCATATTAAAACAATTCATGGCAACTTGGTCGTGTGTCAGTTTGGTTTTGAAAAGATGAACTATTTATTTTCCCTTGATGCTGCCATTTTTAGGTACCTGTCCTGTCTGGAGTAGCAGCTATATGTTGTCCCCCTTGTATCATTATTGGACCAAAATTAGGAGTTGGCTGCAATTCTGTCAGGGAGAAATAGGTTTTAATATAGCTAACTTTAAAAATGATTGATAGCTCCCATATTCAAGTTGATATTAAATAAGAATTTCTTATTTTAGTCCTAGTAAAATTTTGAGTTGTTAGTTTGTTCATGTAATTAATGTTTTCCTCTTTGTTTGCAGTTGAACACTTCCGTCCCTGTTTGGCTTGTGATGGGCAATGAAGCCTGCGACTTAGACTCGGCTGTCAGCTCAATTGTTTACTCCCTTCTGTTGAGTGCTGTGAGTGCCACACTAATCTAGTAAGCCTTATAAAGTACAATGTAGCTAGTAGTAATTTGTGCTAGCTATATGATTTTTTTTTAATGGATAGCTACCTGTGAAGTTTTGAATGTTTAGCCTGATTTAACTGAGTAACCTGATGTGTCTGAATGCTAAAGGCTTATGAGCATAGGTTGAGACTGATGAGGAGAAGTATGTGTTGCAGAATGCTGCTAAGTGATTGATGCATATTGATGAGTTGAAATTTGTGTATTTTCAGAGGGATTTGAAATACAGTCAGCGCCAGGACTTGATTGCTAGGACGGCAATGTTGTAGAGCTCTTTTCTGAGTGATTTTTACCTTTGTTCTAACCTTTTCAGCCCCCCCAAGGTCTCAGCATAACCAGTCATCAGGTGAACAAAGCCAGGAGAGGCCAGCACAGCCATGCGCGCCAGCACCTACAAAGACTCCGCAGAACAACAACGAGAAGATGCTGAAAGAGATGCGCACCATCAACTTCCAGAAAACAAACCCAAAGCCACTTGCATGAAAACCCAAAGTACAACTACAACCCAGCAGAAAACTATTAAAGCAAATAGCTATATACATATAGCTACACATATTTGTAAAAAAAAAACAGAAACAAGCAACAGGACAAATCACACTCCAGACTGGCCAACGCGACTGGGAACGCAAGACCCTAGCACTCAAACTACCTATTCCCCATAAACTCAGCTAACCCTGCCTTGAAAGCAGAAATGATAGAAGACTCAACATCAGCAGCAGGCAGCTCATTCCACTTCCTAATGCATCAAACATTATGAAACCTCTTTGCCACATCCACAGAGCAGCGGGGCATCAAGAGTTTGTGCCATTGTCCCTGCATCCTACCATCCAGCAACCTTTGGAACAGAATGGACAAATCAAAACCCTTCGTGTCGCAACACAGAATTCTCCAATACTTTATAAGGTCACTTCTCAGTAACCTGCCCTTGATTGAGAACAAATTGAGAGTCATCAGCCTGTCATGGTAAGACCTCTTAGACAGACCATGCAACTGTTTGGTCCACCTCCTCTGAACAGACTCAAGCAACTTCACATCCTGGACAAAACCAAGATTCCAGACACAGGAGCAGTAATCAAGAATTTGCCTGACATGTCACAAAGAGTGTGACCATAAAATTTAGGCTTCTATTCACTATCAACCTAAGCAAATCACTACGAAAACCAGCAGCTCGTCTCACAACTTCTCTGACATGGTCATGAAACTCAAGATCAACATCCGACCGAACTCCAAACGAGCCCCCCGTAGAGTGTAAACGGCCTCTACAACGGGACCAACCCAGCCAGCAAAACGTCTTTTGAAACATAAAACATCACACTTGCTAGGGTTTAATGACAAATTCCATGAAAATACAGTCTGGAATACTTTGTCAAGTTCTCCCTGCAAAGCAGACACACCACCAACAGCATCATGACGTTGGAAAAATGAATAAATTTTAAAATCATCAGCAAATGCGCCAAATTTAGATACAAGGCCATCCATCAAAAAATTAGCATATATGAGAAAGAGGACTGAACCCAAAATTGAACCCTGTGGAACCCCACTCAGAACATCCCTTGGCTCATTCTTCACTCCATCAACGCCAGCACACATAATTCGAGAAAGAAGAAAACTACCAATCCACCTCAACACAACCTCATTAACTCCATGAGCCTGCATCTTCAGAAGCAAAATGGAATGGGATACAACATCAAATGCCTTTGTAAAATCAAGCATGACCATATCTACAACTAAACCAGCATCAACAGACTCAACTACATCCAAATAGACCAGCAGCATCTGATCCTCTATTGATCTAGCCTTCCTAAACCCAAACTGTCTGGGAGAAAGGAGCTGGTAAGACTCTAAATAGTCCACCAGCTCAGCAGCAATAATTCTCTCTATCAATTTGCACCAAACAAAGGTAAGGCTAACAGGACAACAGTTGAGGGGATCATATATAGATTTAATTTTTAAAATTGGAATCGTCAATAAAGAGAGGCTGTGTCAATTGCAAAGCACACTCATTCAGCAACTTTGGGTGGAGTCCATCCATCCCCGTTGCTGAACTCAGATTGAGCCCCCCAGAACGTCATAAACATTCCAAGACCTTATGACAAACTTGCTCATTTTGCCATCAAATAACTAGAAAGGAGCAAGATAGGGAGAAAAATCCTCTCTATATATGGTAGTGGTGGCAGCCAGAGTGGTGTTGGCTATGGTGTTGTGATGGTTCTGGTGAGCGCGGTGTTGAGGAGTGGTTGCAGGTGAAGTCGGTGGTGACTTATGAAAGCTACAAAGAGAGGAAATACTAGGTGGAGCAGGTGGTGAGGAGAGCCTAAAGGGGCGCTGATCCCAGGTGGGGCAGACGGTTGTGCCAGAATTTTGGGGAAAACAAAAAGATGTTCTGGAAGCAGGTAAGAAGAGTGAGAAAGGGAGAGACCGGAAAGGAATAAGTGGTGAAAGATGTAAACGGCCAGTTGTTGTTGGAAAGTGGTGATGTACGGAAGAGGTGGGCCGAGTATTTGATGAGTTGTTGAATGTCTAGGATGACAGAGAGGCTGACATTGTTGTTGTGGGTGATGGTGCTCGGATGCCAGTTTTGGGAGAAAGACTTGTGGCAGACATTACCCGGGAAGAGGTGCAGGAGGCGGTGGAGGTGATGAAAGCAGGGAAAGCCCTTGGTTTAGATGGCGTTGCGACCGAGTGCCCAAAGGAGTGTGGAGTAACGATTGTCGAATGGTTGGTGAGTCGCTGAACTTGTGTTTTGTGGCAGGCATGGTACCAATTGAGGGGCGCAGTGCCTGCATTGTTCCGCTATATATGGGCAAAGGAGATGAAAACGTATGCTGCAACTCGAGAAGTATCAGTCTGTTATGTGTGGTTGGTAAGTTGTACGGGAGAGTGCTGATCAAAAGGATTAGAGACTGTACTGACTGCATAATTGGAGAGGAACAGTGGGGCGTTAGGAGTGGTAGAGGATGTGCTGATCAGTTTTTTGCAGTGAGACAGGTCTGTGAGAAGTACCTTGCTAAAGGAAAGGATGTGATCTGGGCCGTCATGGATCTGGAGAAGGCATACGACAGGATTGACAGGGAAGCGCTGTGGAGGGTGTTGCGTTTGTTTGTATGGAGTGGGCGGACATCTGTTGAAAGCAGTGCAGAGTTTCTTTGTTGGCAGCCGAGCATGTGTCAGAGTGGGAAGCAAGGTGAGTGATTGGTTCACAGTGAAAGTGGGACTGAGACAAGGCTGCGTGATATTTTCCTGGTTGTTCAACCTCTATATGGATGAAGTGGTCAGGGAGTTGAATGCGAGTGTGCAGGGTCGTGGCTTGGAACTGTTGGAAGCGAATGGGCGGAGTTTGCAGCTAAGCCAGTTGCTAGTTGCTGATGAGACGGCCCTGGTTGCGGATTTAGAGGAGAAGGTATGTAGGCTAGTGTCTGAGTTTGGTAGTGTGTGTGAGAGAAGGAAGCTTCGAGTGAACGTGGGTAAGAGTGAAGTAATGAGATGCTCGATGACTGTCAATGCGAGCAAAATTAGTGTCACCCTAAATGGAGAACTCTTGGAGGAAGTTCAGTGTTTTAAATATCTGGGCTCCCATGTGGAGATAACTGAACTAGTGGAAACTGAAGTGAAGGCGCGAGTGAACGAGGGTTGTAAAGTGTTGGGTGCACTGAAGAGTGTGAGGAGCTGTAGGACGTTGGGGATGGAAGCAAAGAGAGGGCTGTATGAGGGTGTTGTTGTCCCAACTGTGCTCTACGGAGCTGAGACTTTGGGGGTGAGAGCAGAGGAGAGAAGAAGGTTGAATGTTTTTGAGATGAAATGTTTGAGGAGCATGGCTGAAGTCACGCTGAGAGACGGGATCACCAACGATGTGGTTCCAATCAGAACAGGGACGGTGTCGAAGTTGGATGCGGCCTAGTGTCTGTATCTGTAATTCATCATTGGAAAAACTTCAGTCCTGGCCAAGATTCGATCCTGCATTGCAGGAAAACAAGTCCAGCACTTAAGCTACCCACTAAGCCATCAAGCACAACAAAAGTTGTGATTCAACATTATTGTTGGTGTATTCTCAAAGATTCAGTATTTTGTCAGATAGTAAAAAAATGGGCTGCTTTACCCATTTCAAAAGTCCAAAAGATCAAAAAGTCTAGAAAATTTCATGTCAATTGGCCTAATGAAGCCATCAATAAGGTCTGAAGACCGGACAATTTTTGATAGCTTCATTAAAACAAAATCACCTACATTGATCACCTCATTGCCAGGGCAAAAGTTTAATGAAAAGTTCATTGTGGAGCTCTTTTCCAAAACGACATTAGTAAGGGGCAGATTAACAGTTAGCTTCATTCCAGGGGTGATAAGCAATTAGGTGCACAGCTAGCTATGTCATTTGGAATGTGCACCTCAAATACCAAAAGCACAATATCCTTATGCAGATGCAATATGAGCTGTGCCATATGTTTTCCCATAACATGGTTATAATTAGCAATGTTGATCTCACCTTTACAGTCCCCCACAGCCCCAGCAGCCCTGCCAACCGGGCCTGCGGGCATGGAAGGCAGTATACCAAAGCGTTCCAGCAATCTAGCAATTTTGTTCGACCTATTATGGCGGGACTGCGCTTAATAGGTCAAACATAAAACACTGAAGACAGTCAACAATTGCACACAACTGTCAAAACACAGAAACAAAACCACAAAATCAAATCTGCTATGCCTAGCAAAACTCGTACAACACCCCCCCCCCCCCCCCCTCCCCCCCCGACTCCTCCGCCAAGGCCCTCTTGAAGCCACAGAGTGAATTGCACTGCACCACATCAGAGATCAGACTGTTCCTGACCTGAACAAAGCGAGGATAAAAGGATCTATGTTTATAGTCGGTCTGGCAGCAAGGAACCACCAGCTTGAACGAATGACCACGTGTGCTAATATCTGGAGCTCGCTCAAACAGAGCAGACAACCCCGAACCCACAGAACAGTGAAATTTTTTCCAACACTTCACCAAATCTAAATGCAACAATCTCCATTTGACCAAAAACGACTGTAAAGCTCTGAGCCTCTCACCATAGTCCACTCCACCCAGATCTTCAATTTCCGTGGTCCACCGCTCCTGCACAGACTCCAAAAGTCTCAGACCTCCCAAATATCCCACATTCCACACACAAGAGCAGTAGTCCAAGATGGGCTTTAAATGAGCGTAAAACAAAGACACCATGTAAACAAAACTCTTATAGGCAATAGAACGGAGCAGACTGGTTGTCACAGTGAAAGCCTTTTGAACAACACTCTCCACATATGGGTGAAATTGCAACCTTGAGTCAACAAGCACTCCCAAATCCATGCAGGAATCAACACGCTCAAGCTGCTCCAATTTAAGACGACCGCTGTAAAAACGCATGAAGGCACATTTGGCAATGTTCAGAGACAGATTTCATAACAAGGACACAGACTGCACAAAATTCAGAGCTCTCTGTACAGTAACACACCCAGGCAAATTGCTTGTACTTCGCGTGGGAAGCTCGAATAAAGTTTGAAGTCTTCAGCAAAGGCCTTCCACTTACAAGCCACTCCCGCTGCAACATGATTAACATACAGCAAAAACTTGTGTGGGCCCAGCACAGGCCCCTGGTGCACTCCACTTGTCACCTCCCAAAAGTCACTGACAACTCCCCCCAAAGAAACACACATATGCTTCCCAATCAGAAAACTACGAATCCAATCCAACAATCCACCATAAATATCCACACATCTTATTTTGGCCAACTAAACAGAATGATTGACAACATCAAATGCCTTGGAGAAATCCAGAAAGACCACATCCACTACCATTCCATCATCCACCAGATCAGCAACCTCTACATAAGTAAGCAACAGTTGATCCTCCATGCTCCTTCCCACCCTGAATCCAAATTAGTCACTTGACAAAATGACAGAATCTTCTAGAAAAGACACTACCTGCGACACAATAGCCCGCTCCAGCATCTTACAACAAACAGAAGTGAGACTCACCGGTCGATAATTGAGAGGGTTGCTCCTCGGACCAGACTTGAATAAAGGAACAACATGAGATTCCTTCCAGGCCCCCGACAAAACTCCCCACCAGCTTGGCCGCGAAGCAGTCTCGAGTGAGAACAAACCTGCCAACAAGCGAATGGATAACTGACTGAAACAAACTATAATTCTCCTCCACAATGCCATACAGGAACTCATAAAGCCAGTCAACGTCTGTCAAAACCTCTCTCATACTTTTATAATCTCCACGAGACCATCTGACCGATTTAAAACCAGAATCAACTGGAACCTCATCCATCTGAAAACAATACTTAACCAAGACAGGTGCATGGTGGCACCTCGGAAGAGAAGGCAAAACTGCCACAAATGACACCCGATCTTCCTCTGTAGTTAGCACCAGATCAAGAAAGGTGCCCGAATTAATAAAAGTACTTTCCCTCACCCACTGAGTGAGTCGAAGAAGATCAAAACAATCAAGAAACTGCAATCAAGTGGAGACATATAATTATTGAATATGTCTACAGACCAATCCAACGAAGGCAAGTTGATATCACCAAGAACAATAACCTCCCTACCAACACAAAATTCCAGCAGGAATTCGATTAGTTTAGCATTCTTCTCAGTTGGAAAGGAGGGCGGACGGTAAGTCACCACAACTGAAACATCATAACCCAGGAGAGAAATGGCAGTAACATTTGGAAGACCTACTTAAACCGGCACATACTTAAAATTGTTTGCAACATATAAACAAACTCCATGCTTCTTTACTTCCCCCACCACATCTCTCACCAGCTGAAACCCGGCTAATCAACAAAGGACGACAACATAGATGTAGTCAACTATGAAGGACAATGCAACAGCAAGTAGCAACCAAGTCGCACTGATAACTAAAACATGAATACTAGGCTTCAAAAGCAAAAGCAAATTTGAAATAAAATTACTTCATTTGATAGCAAGGTAACATTAACATGTCAAACTTTCAAAGTATTGCAATTACCTGTAAAAGCGCTGGAGCTGCTGAGCACAGCTGAAAAATTTGCTCAGTGGCTTTGCCATCTTGATCAGGAGCAATACCTCCTCGACCAGCCAGAGTAGCACCACAACCAGGCCCACCAACACAACGACCAGCAGAAGCCACACCATGGCCACCCACTGCAGAACCACGACCAGCTACAGCAGCATGACAATCGGCCGCAGCAACACCAAGGCCAGCGCAGCAGCACCACGACCACAGCACCACAATCAGCCACAGCAACGCCTCGATCAGCTACAGCAGCACCACGACAGGAAGTACCGCGGTTCGCCACCCTGAAGTAGTTGTCCCGATCTGCACCAGGAGCAGCTGATCCTGCCTCCCCGCGCGGTAGGGCACCACCAGCACCACAGATTACAGCTGCCGAAGTTGAACCCTTCTCCCACGCACAGCAGTCTCCTCATCCTTAACAGCTTCTGGCGTTGTTTGTATGTCAGGTCCCTCTGAATGAACACACTTTTGTGCCCAACTATTTCTTTCAATTCCCTTGTATACATAAGTAATTCACTCCTTGCATTATGATCATGAGTTTTTTTCGAATGCTTCAATCTGACCATTGACTAAGTGACCTCATGCAGGTCACATTCAGACCCAATCAGTTGCCTCACACTATCCTGAAAACCAGTCCTCATATTAGCCACACTCTCACCCAGACCTCTCAAGATAATAGTCTGTTTCCGCTTCATCTGTTCCTGAGCCTCACGCACCGCTTCCTGGACAGCTTCATGAAATTGGGCAGACTGGGCAAAATATTCAAGGGAAGAAGCTTGCTCAGAAGAATGAGGTGTACTATCATGGCTCTGGGCAGCCTGTGAGCTGCTCATCTGCATTTGAACCTGTGCACAAGAAGCCTCCAACGGCCACAACCAGCTGATGAAGGAAGACTTGCCCACTTGAGAAGCAATACTGCCCACCAAAGTTATATCATGTTGGTTTCACCTGTAGCTACTGTAGAAACTACACAACCACCCTTCCAGTTGGGACTGGCCATGTCAATATGCAGTTCTGGGAATTCATAAGATATCTTGCCCTAACTGAAGTTTTACCACTCACTTGTGGAAGATGAAAATTCTGGAAGTGAAAGATTCCTTTTGCGGATGATACGGCGCTGGTGGCAGATTCAGAGGATAAGCTGTGTTTGCTAGTTGGAGTTTGGTGGAGTGTGTGATAGGAGGAAGCTTCAAGTGAACGCGGTATAATAGTAAAGTTACGAGATGCTCAACTAATGAAAATGTGAGTGGAATTAGTGTCCTCCTAAATGAAGAATTATTGGAGGAAGTTCAGTGTTTTAAGTATTGGGGCTCCCATGTGGAGAAAACCGAACTAGATTAGATTAGAGTGCCAATGGTTTAGAAGACTGAACTAGTGGAAACTGAAGCGAAGTCGTGAGTGAAGGAAGTGTGTAAAATGTAAAGTGCACTGAAGATTGTAATGAGTTGTAGGGCGTTGGGGATGGAAGCTGTATGAGACTGTAGTTGTCCCAACTGTGCTCTGTGGGCCTGAGACTGGGAAGGATAAGAGCAGAAAAGAGAAAAAGGTTGAATGTCTTCCAGATGAATTGTTTGAGGAGCATGACTGGTGTGACGCCGAGAGACGAGATCAATAACGACGTGGTGCGAGCTAGAATGGGGAGGGTGAAGAAGTTGCAGGTCAGAGTTGATTCACGTTTTCTGAGATGGTTCAGCACATGGCGAGGATGGATGAAGGTAGATTAGTGAAAAGCGTGTTGAAGGCAGATGCGAGCGGACCTGGGCCTAGAGGGAGACCGAGGTTTGAGCGGATGGATGGTGTGAAGCAGGCGTTATGAAGGAGAGACTTGAGTGTGGAGGCAGCCAGAGAGCGTGCACTGAATAGGCGTGAGTGGAGAAAGATTCTGAACGGATGATTTTTGACGCTCCCTGATGTGCTTTCTAGCCCTTCGCATCTCGTTGAGAGACAGGATGGTCGTGGGCGGCAGGGATAAACCGGTAGCACTGTCGGGCCCTGATGTCAAACACTGAGCTTGGACTGCACTCATGACCCGAAGGGTGTGTTGCGGGGTCTCTCGGCCGGACCCTTGAGCGCAAAAGGGCTAAGTTGTGTGATTGTATGAAAGGAGTGTGAAGTTTGCCTTGCCATCGGCCACCTCTCCTTTTGGGGGATTCAGCTTAGTGTTTGTATCTGTAAAATCACTATGTTATCCGGGATTGCTCGTCGAGAAAGCTGGTTCTATCGGTAGGGGTGAAGGCTTAGTGCCTACGTCCTCCCCCCTAACTTCGTGTACAGGGTGAGGACGGGACTTTCCGTAACGTACAGGGTGAGGACGTATCTTTCCGACACGAGGCGGGAGTAATGCAAGATGGGGGAATTCAATAAGGGGCACTTGCTATTGAGTAGGTGTGATTGCTGCTTTTAACCTGAATTACAGATCCTACTAAGATGGTGCAGTGACCCCAGGGCTTTGGGTCTGGGGTCACTGCACCATCTTAGTAGGATCTGTAATTCAGGTTAAAGCAGCAAGCACACCTACTCAATAACCATTGCCACCTTCTGAATTCCCCCATCTTGCATTACTCCCGGCTCGTGTCGGAAAGCTACGTCCTCAACCCTGTATGTTACGGAAAGTCCCGTCCTCACCCTGTGCACGAAGTTAGGGGTGCGGACGTAGGCACTAACCCTTCACCCCTACCGATAAAACCAGCTCTCTCGACGAGCAATCCCGGATAACATAGTGATTTTACAGATACAAACACTAAGCTGAATCCCCCAGAAGGAGAGGTGGCCGATGGCAAGGCGCACTTCACACTCCTTTCATACTATCACACAACTTAGCCCTTTTGCGCTCAAGGGTCCGGCTGAGTGACAGGGCTGGAACTCCACCGACACAGAAAGCGTATGGCAAATTATTTTTTATCATTGAGCAACAGTTGTTTTATGTATTTTTTAAATATTCAATCACACTTTAGCAACCACAGTGCTTCTCAACATGACTTTGCAACACTTGAAGAAGTAGAAATACTCTCACAAAAAAAATCAAAACACACTCCTGTAGATATCTGAAGAAAGATGCTGCAAGTCAATTTTGTGTTGTATCATATTTACTTCCTACTTGGCGCAATTTTTTTTTCTTGTTTCAGGAAGGGAAGCCTAGCACTTTCATCTTGAATGTCAACAAATCAGATTATAATGTGAAGACAGAAGTCTTGTACTGGTTGAATAAACATGATTTGAAGATGGATTGTCTAATATTTAGGTGAGAAATATTCTGCAAGTCTTTCATGTTTAGTTCTTCTTCTCTTCCATGTAGATAGATGGCTGTAGACTTTTTTTTCTGTATTTCAGAAGCAATTTGCCATTCTTCATATGACTGTTATACTGTTGAAATGATGAATTATGTGGAATATTGGATTGTTTTTTATGAGCAGTATAGTTTGTGCTGCCATTCCTATTCACAGTTTTGTTGTTATTTTGGTGCACATTTCTGAAATAAAAATGCAACGACACCACATATTATGAATTTTTTTTTTTCAGAGATGAAATAGACTTCAGCAAAAGTATTCCTCGATTTCTGAAACAAACAACTGATGGAGAACAAATAAGTTTTCATGAACCACACAAATCTGAACAATCTTCTGAATTGTCAGATTTCAAGACTTTTTTCAACTCATGTGCTGGAAGAGATGACTTCCTCAATGTGTGCCTTGTTGACCATCACATACTGGCAGCCACAGACTCTTCCTTTGGTCCTTACATCAAAGAAATTATTGACCATCACCCGCTGGAGAAAATGGACTTGGGTAAAATGCCGTTATGATCCTGGTTGTCTATTTCATAGTCAGCTTCATATAAGAGGTAGTTAGGAAACTAACTGAATTTATATCTATGTATATGAATATTTATATGTTGAAATATATATATATATATATATACTGTATATATATATATACATAGCTAATGTATATATATGTATATACCTATATATATTATATATATATGCATATATCTATATGAATATATATATACATATATTTATATATATATATATATATATAGCTATATATATATATATAGCTATATATATATATATA
>SDVV010001829.1:0-24489 GCA_016164225.1 Gammarus roeselii
TATATTGGATAGATGATAGATACCTGGATAGATTCATAAACTAAATTTACATTGTCTCGAACTCAACACCCCAAACTTGGCCACTGTTTTTCATTATTATTGTATAACATAAGTCATTGATTCAATGGAAATTTTGAATGAATAATCTTAAGATCGTTGCATACAATCATCGGGGTTTGTTTGAAATTTTTGAAATGGGAGTACTTAAGATAAATTAACCTAAAATTCCATCTCCCAAGTTTATCGACGGAGTAATCTGAAGTCGTTTAATGGGAAGGTAATAATAAATATTGATAGAAAATCTGATCCTCATGTAAATATAGAGACTACAGTTGTGAATGTTGAAAAAAACATGTTAAAAAAATGTATATCATGACTCATATTGAAATCAAATGTATGATACACCATTCAAAACGATTGTGCTCAGGCGACCATTTATTAAAATGTTTTTGTTGTGTAACGTATGTTGTGTTGAATATAACATATGAAACAGATAATTTCTGATAAGTTTCTGTCAAAATTTCCATCGTTTAAAATCTGAAAATTTATCCGGTGTGAAAGCGGAAATTGTTTTGTTTATTGTATTACCGGATGAATACATTCTCCCCGTAATAACATTTATATATCTATATTCAGACAAAATATCTTCTCGAATACCGTACTTCTCCGTAACGATCTTTGTCCGTCGTTTTACCTGCTATAATAATAAGCCCTACTATCTTATCCGTTGGTCGATTATTCAAAATGAACGTCATTTTCATCACTACAAGTATCCCGTTTAAAATAAAGTCAAGATAATATGAAATAACGTTTAACGAATATACTATGTCGCAAACATGCGATTGGTATCAAACTCCTAATTTATTTGCATATTTTTCTCTTATTGCTATTATTACTCGATGAATGCGCGGGACCACATTTGGACGAATGTTCAGTGGGCTTTGCCCGGAGCCGAAGAGGAATTACATTTAAAAATACCTTCTTGTGTGGTCATGTACAGGAGCCTCCGTGGCCGATTGGTTAGTGTATCTGACAGCAGAATTGCATGTCGCGAGTTTGAGCCTCGGCAGGAACAAGGCAGTTTTGTGGCTGGAATATTTCCCCGGACGTCTGTCATAATGTCGGACAGTCAAAGATGTTTTGACATTCACGTGTTCTGCTGTGGTGCGGATACATTGAGAGAATGGGCTATGGGAGATAGGTGAAAAGGATGACAAAAGTGGGTTAGATTAAGGGGTCCATCTCCACCTGATCATGAAAGCGGAGGTGAGTGGGCATACCCCTTGAGGAAAACCGAAGTTTTGATTACGGATGGTGTGAAGCAGGGTGTACGGAGGAGACGCATCGGTGTGGAAGAAGCGAGAGGGCGTGCAATGGATAGGTCTGATAGAAGAATAATTATGAATATCTGAATTTTTGAAGCGACCCTGAAGCGCTTTCTTGCCCTCGTCTATCTCTATAAGAAACGGGATGGACATGGATAGGGAAAGCCAGGCAACTATAACGCAGCAGGAGTAATCAAGTATTCTAGACCTCACTCATTACTTGAGGTGTGTTGCGGCCTCTAGGCCTCAAGTTATAACGCTGAAAGGCTATGTTTTGTCGTGTGCGTGAATGCATGAGGAGGTGTGAGATATGTCTTGCCGTCGCCCACCGTATTTCAGAGGGATTCTGATTTGCGTCTATATGATTCTTGACAGAGCAAGGGTTGTCAGAGCGGTTATGAAAGTAAAAAAGAAAAAACCTAGTAGTTGCGCTCGTTACTTTCCAGCAGCATCGCTGACCGGTTAAATGGTGACCCGCTACTGAGAGACAAGGACCCGTAGCTCCGCGACTAAATATGTTCAGTCTGTCCTAATGGAATGGTGCAATTATTTCACAGATAAAAAAATATATAATGATCCAAATACATGTTTTGTTAAAGATGACAGCTCAAATTTCCATTTTGTACATAGCTAGTTATTTGTTTACTTTTTTACCGACACGAATAAACAACTTCGTATTGCAAATGCAATTGCAAACATTGGCGGATGAGCCGATTGAGGAGCGGTGTATTTCACATGGTTATATTATTGGAAAACGGCCTGCTCCAAGCTATGAAGCGAGGATATTGAGTGGAGTTGGGGTAGAAAGGGAGTACATATTCTTATTAGACGGTTATAATGAGACAAGAAGCGCGTAATGAAGAGGTTATACCAAAGTACTTTTATTAGTCTGGCTTACTGGGCATGAACTAGGTACTTTAATACTGGTAGCAAAGTCCGTAGACTAAAGGAGGGTTTTTGATGGATATTAAACGTGACCCGAATTAGAGTGGCAATGCTTTCTAAAGCGCTAGTCAATATCCTTCTGGCACCGGACGAGAATGTTAATCGGTACAGAAAATAAGTATTAGAGTGGCAAGGCCTAATAGAGCGCTAGAGTTATGTGCTTCTGGCACTGGACGAGAAAGTAACCAAAAAATGTTCGGAGTGTATTGGTTACCTGTATACATTACGTCGGTTCAGTTTAGGCGTGACACGAGAGTGATGGCTCTTTCTATATCGGCGCTTACAATGAATGCCCGGAGCACAAAATAGATTTCCTTGTAATAAGAAACAACAACAAGAATGGACGAAATATAAATATATCGGTGAGGGTGGAGTAATATAAATGATCTGGATCCCATTCAGTGGCTAGTGGAGCACATCAAGCACCACACCACAGTTGCCCAAAGGGTCGTCAGGTGCAAATATCGGTAAGGGTGGAGTTATATAAATTATCTGGATCCCATTCAGTGGCTAGTGGAGCACATCAAGCACCACAACACAGTTGCCCAAAGTGTCATCAGGGGAAAACGTCGGTAAGGGTGGAGTTATATAAATTATCTGGATCCCATTCAGTGGCTAGTGGAGCACATCAAGAACCACAACACAGTTGCCCAAAGGGTCGTCAGAAGAATTTGTCCACAGTCGATGGCCACTCCAGAGAATGACTGTGAAGAAGGGTGAGCAAGTCCCGTGAGGCCCACTCCTGAGAATGACTGTGAAGAAGGGTGAGCATGTCCCGTGAGGCCCACTCCTGAGAATGACTGTGAAGAAGGGTGAGCAAGTCCCGTGAGGCACACTCCTGAGAATGACTGAAGAAGGGTGAGCAAGTCCCGTGAGGCACACTCCTGAGAATGACTGAAGAAGGGCGAGCAAGTCCCGTGAGGCACACTCCTGAGAATGATTGTGAAGAATGGTGAGCAAGTCCCGTAGGGCCCACTCCTGAGAATGACTGTGAAGAAGGGTGAGCAAGACCCGTGAGGAGTCCCGTGAGGCCTATTATCGCAAAGCAAGCCGTTCTGCGTGAGGCCTTTACAAGAGCACAATGAGGGGTATCCGTCCCTGCCTAGGGAACAAGAAAGGGTGTACCAAGGGAAGGAGGAGGGTAATGAGTTGGGGAAATTACAAAAGCAGGGGCTGATATTGCTAAGGCAGTTTCTGAGGCTAACACACAGCAAGTCTTACAAAGACGTTGCACAATGAAACAGCCAGGAATAGGATGAAACTGAAGACCGTGGTCATGCAGTCATCATTACTCATGATAAATACCTATGGTCATATATTCATCAAGACATGATAAGTAGTTATAATTGTTTGAGACAAACAGACGTTACATTCTCACATACTTAATCTTCCTTCTGAGATCCAGTAATGTGCAATGTTAGCATAAGTTGCAGGAGCCCATTGATGCAGTGATGCAAGCATACGTTGTAATCGAGTCTTTGATGCAGTAATGCAAGCATACGTTTTAATGAAACCATTGATGCAGTGATGCAAGCATACGTTGTAATCGAGCCTTTGATGCAGTAATGCAAGCATACGTTTTAATGAAACCATTGATGCAATAATGCCAGCATACGTTGTAATCGAACCTTTGATGCAGTAATACAAGCATACGTTTTAATGAAACCATTGATGCAGTAATGCAAGCATACGTTGTAATCGAACCATTGATGCAGTAATGCAAGCATACGTTGTAATCGAACCATTGATGCAGTAATGCAAGCATACGTTGTAATCGAACCATTGATGCAGTAATGCAAGCATGCGTTGTAATCGAGCCTTTGATGCAGTAATGCAAGCCTACGTTGTAATCGAACCATTGATGCAGTAATGCAAGCATACGTTGTAATCGAACCATTGATGCAGTAATGCAAGCCTACGTTGTAATCGAACCATTGATGCAGTAATGCAAGCATACGTTGTAATCGAACCATTGATGCAGTAATGTTAGCGTAGTTGGAAGAGCTTACTGGAGAAACACTCAACAAAGTCCCAAGCTATGATCGCGACTTGACTTTAGGGCGATAGGCGTTCTCTTGTGAGGAACTTACAACATACTGTATATTAGCAGCCCTCTGAGTTAAAGTAGCTTGCTTAGTGTTGTTGGCATCAATAAATCAATCGCATTGACTCTCTTGACATCCCGTGCAGGGAGCCGTAGTGTTGTAGCTACACAAGGCGTTTAGATGCACACTGGCAGTTCGATTGCGTCCGCAACGTCGGCCTGTATGTAACGATATTCTCCAATACGAAAGAGCTGATGCTAAGCAATAGTTTGTTGTTCCCTCGCCAGGCGGCGGGACACGATAATTGAATTTGTGTTTGTGTTGGTTGCCCTCTGGTGTGATTTTTGAGAGGTGTATGCTTGAATCGAATAGAGTGCAAGGAGCACCGCATGTCATGCCTTATAAACGTAGTCTGTATGTCACTAACATTGTGGCAACAATACAATGTTTTTTGTTCTTATTTTGTCGAGCTAAATAAGTCTGTGGTAGCGTTGCAGAAGATAACTGTCTTGGTCAAAGAGTCATTTCAGAACTCAAAACATTTTTCAATACGAATGCCCTTTGGCAATGTATGACTTTCATTTGAGCCGCCAACAGTCGCAATGCGTCGCTGCAAAACAGTAAACACTGGCGGTAAATATTTTGCTTGCTCTGAAGCGTTGACTCACTTGCTCTGAAGCGTCGACTCACTTGCTCTGGAGCGTTGATTCACTTGCTCTGGAGAGTTGATTCACTTGCTCTGGAGAGTTGATTCACTTGCTCTGGAGAGTTGATTCACTTGTTCTGAAGTGTTCAGTTACTTGCTCTGAAGCGTTGATTCACTTACACTGAAGCGTTGACTCACTTGCTCTGAAGTGTTGACTCACTTGCTTTGAAGCGTTGACTCACTTGCTTTGAAACGTTGGCTCACTTGCTTTGAAACGTTGGCTCACTTGCTTTGAAACGTTGGCTCACTTGCTTTGAAACGTAGACTCACTTGTTTTGAAGCGTTGGCTCACTTGCTTTGAAGCGTTGACTCACTTGCTTTGAAGCGTTGACTCACTGGCTTTGAAGCGTTGACTCACTGGCTTTGAAGCGTTGACTCACTTGCTCTGGAGAGTTGATTCACTTGCACAGGAGCGTTGACTCGCTTGCTCAGAGGCGTTGACTCGCTTGCTCTGAAGCGTTGACTCACTTGCTTTGAAGCGTTGACTCACTTGCTTTGAAGCGTTGACTCACTTGCTTTGAAGCGTTGACTCACTTGCTTTGAAGCGTTGACTCACTTGCTTTGAAGCGTTGACTCGCTAGCTTTGAAGCGTTGACTCGCTTGCTTTGAAGCGTTGACTCGCTTGCTTTGAGGCGTTGACTCACTTGCTTTGAAGCGTTGACTCACTTGCTTTGAAGCGTTGGCTCACTTGCTTTGAAGCGTTGGCTCACTTGCTTTGAAGCGTTGGCTCACTTGCTTTGAAGCGTTGACCCACTTGCTTTGAAGCGTTGACTCACTTGCTTTGAAGCGTTGACTCACTTGCACCGAAGTGTTGATTCACTTGCTCTGGAGAGTTGATTCTCTTGCTCTGGAGAATTGATTCACTTGCTCAGGAGAGTTGATTCACTTGCTCTGGAGAGTTGATTCACTTGTTCTGAAGCGTGGATCTACTTACTCTGGAGCGTTGACTGACTTGCTCTGAAGTGTTCAGTTACTTGCTCTGAAGCGTCGACTCACTTGCTCTGAAGCGTTGATTCACTTGCACTGAAGCGTTGACTCACTTGCAATGAAGCGTCGACTCTCTTGCTCTGAAGTGTTGATTCATTTGCTCCGAAGCGTTGATTCGTTTGCTCTGAAGCGTTAATTCGTTTGCTCTGAAGCGTTGATTCGTTTCCTTTGAAGCGTTGATTTGCTTGGTCTGAAGAGTCGATTCACTTTTTCTGAGTGTTAATTCATTTACACTTTAGCATTGATCCCCTTGCACTGAGGCCTTGATTCACTTGCAGAGAAGTGTTGATTCGCTTGCTCTAAAGCGTTGATTCACATGCACTGAAGCGACACGAACGCAGGATCCGAAACCTTACATGGCCCATAGTTCACTTGATCACCCACCTAATCTAGAACAATTCGTCTCGGTCGTGAGACACTGCGCAATAAGTAAGTTACTAAATTTTGGACAATAACAGATGAAGAAACGTATCGACTGATGGTTACCTTTGACAGCTATTGTAAGTTGGAGACGAAATAACCAACAGATAGACATAAGGTCAAATACCCCCAAAAAAAGAGGTGGTCGACGGTTGGACGCGCCTTACACTCCTCTCATACACTCGCACACATACCATGTCTTAGCCCTTCAACACTAAACGGTCCGGCCAAGACCCCGCAAAACACATATCAGGTCATTAGCGAGGTCCGTGATCGGTGTCAGCAGCAGGGCCAGACAGCGTTTACTTATTACAGTTTCTGCGTCATTGTAACTAGGCTCTACTCCCATCCATATCCATCCCGTCCCTTAACAAGACGTCAAGGATGAGATAGCAACAAAATTCCAACATCAACTAGGTAAACTGAAAAAACATAAAAATATACAGGTTTCGTATTAAAATGAAACGGTAACTAGTTAAAATGATCAGCACTCAATTTTCACTCATCGCGTCAACAGCATGACGCCTATTACAGCGAGACCACATTGGTCCCCGGCATTTTCGCCTAGTCTAGTGTGCAGACCAGCATTATGCGAGGACAAGTGCGTGCCTTCGAGTCATAAACGGAAGGCAATTTGCAGTGTTAGGAACAAGAAAGGCGAGGCGATTAGGACTACACGTATTCAGACCATAGCAAGGACACAACGGCAACAGCAATGTTACTGCTACCTCCTCCCCAACAACAACTAAGAACAGTGGAGGACAGCATGACGGCAATGACCCTACCGATGATGGCCTGCAGCCGCGCGCAGGGAGTGTTGATAGGATATATTCTGATGTGTGTTGGTCATACTGATGCATCTCAACATCGAGTTATAAGAGCTAAGTACGCTCAGCCTAACCTCGTCAAGTGCCATGATGTGTTTCAGAGAGAAAACTACATCAGATGTATACTTTGTTAACGCAGCTGCCTCAGACATCAGGAAGGCAGCTGCGTTAACGCTGCTTCACTGGCAATTAGGAGTGCAAGGCTGTTTCGGACCGGGTAACCGAACACGGCTGTTATGAAGTGGGTTTTAAAGTGTATGTTTTGCTATGAAGACCATTGGATGACATACAATTAAATTAAAACAATAACTGGCCGCTAAAAAACTCACGGCTTTAGAAGTATGTAGGCATTGTTCCTTAAAGACGCTTCCCAAAGTAATGACAACAACTGTTTATGTGAGGGACACCTTTATCAAACGCGGGATGTGACGGTATCAACCATGCTGCAATCAACGATCGATGCCTTTCGCACGGTATAAGGCGGAAAGGTGACGGGCACAGGCTCGGACAGGCGCATAAAGAAACAGGACTCGATACCAATGACTGGAGGCAAAAGAGCCAGAGGAGGTGAAGGAGCTTCCTGGCTACAGGCGCAAGCACGCGACTGCCTGGGTCAATGACAATTGGTTAAATATAGTGGTTCAGGAATTCATTAATTAACATGGGCCGACATTGAAAATCCTGAAATCATTAGTTGAGCAAGGGCAAACCTGTCTTAGGCATAGTGAAGGATACGATATACGTGATCAATTTAAATGCGATCTAAAAACAGCCTTTATATCATTCAAGCAATAATGCAGCCATTGCTTAAAAAGGAGACTGGGTGATTTAGGCGTACAAATGCAAAACAATGATTAATCCGATGAATAAATTTACAAGGTCGAGGCTAGTGGCAGGAGACCGTGTTCCTGGGCCGTGAGAATTTTTTATACGGAGATTAAAGAACAATATTTTCACTTTAGAAGCAACTAATCCAACCAGTTACAGACCAATGCTCTCCTCCCTGAATTTCACATAAGCGAAAAACCTAGGAAGACTAAGTAGTTCATAGGAGCTTCACCTCAAAAATTGCGAAAGTATTAGAAATGAATAATGATGTCAGATTGAAAACCACTAGGTTGTCCTCAATCCAAAAACATTTTGAAATATACGTTGTATAAACATATGAAAAATTCTTGAAAACTACTCAGTCCATGTCAATAATAAGAGAGTAAAAAAAATGACGGAAAATCGTGGAAGAATTGGAAAAATGTGATATTTCAAAGTGCTAAACTGGCGGGAGACTGTCGGATGCAATCTGTGGCATTCATGTTTCACGTACCGGGCACCTCAGTTCTTCGATCGAATGGCACCAGAAATAAGTGAGATCAGAGGCGCGCCGCTATCGTCGGCTAAAGCGAACAACTTGTGGTTCACGAGACAACTGGATCTGGATAAGTGCCTCAGCTGTGTTACCGATGATGAACCTCTAATTAGTTACACACGGCACTGACCGCCGTGTCGTGTGTGACCCACTGCCAATGCCATGCCCTCCAGTGTCGTGTGTGGCCTACTGCCCATCATCTGCAGTGCCGTGTTTGGCCCATTGGCCCATCTCGAGTGTCGTGTGAGGCTCCGGTATCGTGTTTGGCCTACTGGCCATCATCTCGAGTGTCGTGTTTGGCCCACTGGCTATCATCTCTTAGAGTCGTGTTTGGCCCACTGGCCATCATCTTGAGTGTCGTGTGAGGCCCTTTGGCCATCATCTAGAGTGTCGTGTTTGGCCCACTGGTCATCCTCAAGTGTCGTTGTGAGAGGCCACTGGCTATCATTTCTCGTGTCGTGTGTGGCCTACTGTCCATGTCGCTGTGACTCGCTCTACTGTGGGTGTGGGAACAACTCTACACGAACGTAACGCCGAACCTAACAACACGGAAATGGCAATGCTGCAGCGCGGATGGAGTGTCCCCACTAGTGTAGGGACACTCCATTTGCACGAAATCACTCTCCCCCCGACCCCCCACTCACCACAATGGACGAAGCTAAACAATGAGTTCGGTTTAGTTGAAATATATTTACCTGTCACTGCGTCATACTAATTAGTTACTTTGTCATATTTTATACATTGCTGTATAAAATACAAAAAATGCGTTGTTTTATTCTCTGCATGTTTTTACGGCATGTTCCATTACGTAACTTCTATTGATTTTGACGCCTATTGGAGACATTTTCGTCATATTCCCTTTCAGATACATGATATCTCTGTAAACGAACTGGGCACCAAAATGACGAAACGAGAAAATCCAAGCCGTAGCATAAAAATGTTGGGTAAGAAATAGGCACGAGCGCAGGTGTTTCTAAAGTGCAGTCGATGACGAAGCTAAGAAAAGGTGACAGTAAACACTGCCGTCACCTGCGGGCAAAAAATTTAACGGTGGTCGGAATATCTAAATTGGGCCACACACGACACAAAGGCAGTGGATCACATACGACACGAGGGCAATGGGTCACACACAAAAATATAGAGCATGGGCAGTGGTCCACAAATGACTCGGAGGGAGAGCGTGGGCAGTGAGCCGCACACGACACCGAGGGCAGTGGCCCACACTCACTCGACAAAAAAGCAGGCCGCCTCCTCCTCCATGGGGCATAGTCAATGGGTTACACATAGCACTAAAGAGCAGCGGTGGGCCGCACACGACACTGAAGGGCAGGGGCAGTGAGTCACCCACACCCCTGGAGGGCAGGGCCAGTGGGTCACACAAGACAAAGATCAGCCTAGCACACTCGACATAGCTGAACGTGTTTCAGTGAAGAAGACATCGATTGTGCGCCATCGACTTTGGTGCGAGGTGACGCCTGGAAAAGAATAACACGTACGTCGCCAGTCGGATGCCCTTCGGTGCCATAAGCTGCACAAATGCAAGTAGCCTCGACCACTTGGAAACACCTAGTCTGGCACCATTGTTGGAACAACAGTGATAACGACTAGACAGGAGAGCAACGAAAGGCTCACATGTGTTAAGGTTGTATCCTTGATTGTAACAAAATGGTCTGTCAAAGATAGACGCTAAGCACTATCCCCATGAAAGATGGGTGGCCGCCGGCAAGGAGCGTCTCACACTCATCTCCTGCACACACACGTAACAAACTTGGCACTCAAGTGCTAGAAGGTCCGGCAAAGACCCTTTAACAAACACTTTGGGTCAGGAGTCAGGTCCGAAATCTGTGTCAGCAGCAGGGCCAGACAGCGTTTGCCGATTTTCCTTTGCTGCGTCTAAGTTGCCGGGCCCTCCCCACCCACGTTCATTCCGTTTCTTGGTGAGAAGCCAGGAGCAGGAATGCACACCAGGGACGCATCTAAACTTATGCGTTCACAACCATTCTCAACACACGCCTATCCAATACATGCTCAATCGCTACCGCCACACGTATGTCTTTCCTTTCTCATCATCCACTCTCACCTCGTGCCCGAACCACATCAGATGACGAAAATCAGCCGTCGTCAAACTTTCATATCATCCCAGTTCAAATTCGAAGAACGTTATAATGGATTCTATCCCACAGCGTCACTCCGACCCGGACCCTCGAACAATTCATCTCGAAAACATTCAATCTCTACCCTCTCTTCCGTTCTCGCCTCACAGACTCAGCCTGGTAGAGTACAGTTGTCGGCTCCCCACAAGTGCAGCACTTACCTCAACGTTACCCAGTAGACTTTTTCCGATCCATGAAGGGGCAAAACACATCCCATCCCTTAGCTACGTACTTCTCACAGTCTCATCAAACTGCATTTTTTTATCGGCAAACCCTTCATCAGTCCTGAAGCCACACTGTTCCTCGCCAATCGCACCATCCTCGCCAATCGCACCTCTAATCCTCTTGATTAGCACTATCACTCGACAACATACAACTAACAGATACCTCTTGAGATGCTGCTGCATCCATTTGTATCTCCTTTGCCCTTACACAGGAGAACAATACAAGCACGACGAAACTGATTCGGCAACACGCCCGACATCAAACAGATATACAGTAGCCTCACAAGTCATTCGACGGTCGTTACTCCATAACTTTTAGACACATGCCTCAACGACGTCAAGTCTAGGGGCTTTCCCTACTTCTTTCACTTCTACCGCCTTCCTCGCCTCTTCCTTTACAATTTCCGCAACAGCTCGCGCTTCCAAACCTGGCATCCGTGTACCACTACCCACAGAAACAATGTCAGACATCCCCAACATTCATGAATTCCTCAAATACTCAGCCTATCTTTTCCGTACATCACCAGTCTCCGACAGCAGCCGGTCGTTTCATCTTTCACCAACACCTCCTTCCCGGTCTTTCCCTTCACCATTCTCTTTATCTCATTCTAGGTTGTCTTTTCGTTCTCCGCAAAATTCTGGAACAATCGCCAACCCCACCTAGAATCGATGTCTCATCTCTCAACAACCGCTTCACCTCTTCGCTCTATTATCGTCATAGGCCGCCACTGACCTGACTAGCAATCCCTCCTCAAAATCTCTTCTGTAACCACCAGTTTAACGTCATCGATCCACCACTCGCAACCCTGCCACCTACACCTGCCCCACACCACACATTTAATGGAAATCTCAACAATTCATCTCTGAAGGTCTTGCATTCTTCCTCACCATTTCCCAGGCCTTTCCTTCTCTGATCTTTTCATGGTCAACCTTTCTCCACGCCTGACTTCTTTCCCCTCCCTCTCGATTTCGTAGCTCAACCTCATCTCCCCCTGCGAGTGAGACGACGTCTCACTCAACACAGACACATCCAAGTTTCTTCCAGTCCTCGCACACCTTTCCTTATCTCTCTCCTCTTTGCTTCATTTTTACTATGACCACGCACATTTGGCGACCCTAACAATAAAGTTCGGATAGGCGTCAGCTGCTCTTTTCCCCCCTTTGTTGATAAAACATTCCACTTTAATGTGAGTTCGTCCGTAAAGAATCGCACGTTTGTGGCGCAGTGAACGGTAGAGTTGAATGCAAGTCCTACTTTAATGTGTTGAGAGTGGATAAAACAAATTTATAAAATGTTTTTGCACGAAATTACCCAGATTTGATGTAGTGCTTAGCAATTACATCTTCTTCGTACTACACCATTAATACAAACTTCGACTCTCTGAGAAGCTTGTTAGGAAAAAAGACGATCGGTTGGCTGTCAATTCTACTTATGGAATAGCGAGGGTAGATAGAATATGCTTCTCAAATAGAAAGGACTACAACAAATCTAACTTAATTAATCATTTGTGAAGATACATTGGCTGTAATAATAATTAGCTAATAAATAACAAACAGAAAATGATGTCCAATCCAGTAACGAGCGGTTAGGTGATATGACCGTAACAGCACATGAGAGACGAGACATTAGGCAGTTTGCAAGAGATAAGGATTATGAAGCTACGTGAAGATAAGGAACGATGATTGTGCGTCGAGGCTGCGACGCTCACTTGGTTTCAATTTTTTCTAATGAATATAGCGGTGTATTCATGCATTAAATGTTACTTTTACAAGTACTATGTATATTTTCTATAAAATAAAATAATACAAATGATCGTTCTACTCAAAGTTCAACTAAACACAGTTCAGGGATCACGTCATACTTCAACTAATGGTAGGTGAACTTTGGTTGTAAGAAAATGCCATGATGAAGCCAGACAACTCCTCAAACTTCCTTGTCCCTAAGCTGACGTGACGTCGGACTCCATCCTATTGGCAGCCGAGAATCGCATGTCAAGTTACTTATTTTTAAAATCCACCATTCGTTATGATTGAATTAAGGGCATGCTAGTTGTAACAAACATCCTTAGCGGCAACTAAGATAATGAAGCATTTCTTTCGCGTTAAAAAATCCATCTGCTCATGAGCCCATAGCAGATCAATATGAACAAGCTGAGAGCCGGGCAACATGCCGATAGAGCACAGGTGACCGCCATAGCAGGAGCATACGCACACAGTACTACGATAAGATCTCGTCATGCGGATATTGACATGTTTCAATAACGCAGCTGCCTCGGGACCAATATATATCTAAACTTCCGTTCAGCGAGAAACGCGCAAGGTAGCACTTGGTACGAAGATGCCACGCATCCACAATCAGGAGAAATTCAACGCTAAGGTTTTATCCATTGATTGAGAATATATGAAGATGGCAGGTTCATAGGCAATAACACTCTTCCTTCTCCCAGCTCGACAGGTATTGAAGTGGCAGGTGCTTGACGGAAAGGGGAGCCAATATCGTGCCATCAGTAAACACAGCGGCGGCCACAGGGGGTCGATCGCGAGAAACGGTGTCAGCTGCAGCTGTTTGACGGAGGACCGAAGAGAGCTAACAAAATAAGGCAATGCCTCCTGATCCACAGACCTAACCCTTACATACGCAACGGCATATAATAAGTAGTCTGAATTGGCCAGTAGAGAGAGGTACATGAAAGAACTCAAAGCAGTTAATTGCTCTCATATGCTCTCGTTTACCAATTTAGACCACGCTTGTGGCGGAGTGAACGGTGGGGTTAAGCCTGTTGATGTAGGAGACATCGTTGGAAACGGCAGATATGTGTCCGCACGAGGATACACAGAACTGTAGTATACACCAAGGCTCATCTCATCACAACATAGGAGGAATATGTGATCCAGTTCTCGGAAGAGCTCGTTAGCAAACGAGACGGTGTGAGCAGTGCAGCATGACTCATAGCACCAGTCGAGTCAGACACCAGCGTGTTAACACTAGGAACATTCTCGACCGATAGCTATCAACTGATCATTGCAATGGGTTTAAGCCAATATGAAAACAAACCATAAGCGTGTCGCGATTACACGAATGATCAAATAATGAAGATTCCTACCAAATAGTTAGACGGCGACGACGGGAACTGTCGGCACGCATCGTCCATCACATGATAGAACCGTGATATTGTATTGAAGCTATTTTGAGACCAGCAGTACGGCACACCGACACAATGAGTTAAGGAGGTTGTTGTGTTAGGAAGAGTTCAGGTTCTTGTGCGCTATATATTTTGAAAATGCACCATCGATAGGTACGGCTGTGAAGTTATATGAGAGTCCTCCTTTAATTTGTGGTCGACTCGGGGCAACATGTTCCCAATCAATGAAGATACATGAAAAAGACATGATTAAGATACTGGAAGACATGGACAACAAAAGAAGGAACATGAATAGAATAATATAGCTTTTCAATAAAGGCAGAAATGAATATATTCAAGTGAAATACTTAAACAAGGTGCTGATCACAAGGCCAACATCAATCCGTGAACACTAATCTCAACACTAGTCGAGTCGACAAAAAAGAGGAAGCACTCAGACAAATGAGCTTATAAGAATTGGTAGCTATTCATTTGATAGCGTCAGCTTCCAAACGTTTGCTCTCAACAGTGGTATAAAATGAATAAATGCACAGACTGATCACCTGAATATCCTCACTTCAGTCAAACTAAGATGGACCATTCACACACATCAACAGTGAGCATGCTATAAATACAATAAACATGGTTTCAACTCAAAGCTGAGAGCCTTCATCTTCATGTCAATACATTCTAACGTCACTTGGGCCAAAAAGCTGTCAAAGCGGCACTGCGAGTAACAAACAGAACTCTTGAAGTTATGGGTCAAGTTTTGGTGATCCTATTAGTTACCGATCTGTTGAGTACTCACTGATGGGCTTCATGTGCTCCTTGAGAGGATTTACCTGTCACTGAATGTTAGGTAGCTACTCACCACTGGGGCTCTTGTGCTCGTCGCGATGAACTCATTCCAAGCCAAACAGTTGACTACACACTGCTGGAGCTGGTTTAATTGTTGAGAGTAACTTATTTTTTAACTAAACTGTTGGGTAGTTACTAGCTGCTGATGAACAGGACGTGGGCAACTCATCCCTAACCCAACTCTCAAGTACTCAAATCTGTGGCTCATGCACGCGGCGTGACGAACTCATTCATCAGCAAACTGATAGACCATCAATGCTGGAGCCCAAGTTCTTGACGCGACCAACTTATTCCTAATCGAGCTGTTTGTTAAGAACAAAACAACAGTTTTGGGCGCGGCCAACTGATTCCTTATCGAGCTGTTATTTACTCACCACTAGGGCTCATATACTCTGCATTAGCGCGCTCATCCTTCCTGTACTCAAGGCCGCACATGCGCAGGAAGGCGGCCACTGAAAGACAGGAAGCAGAGTCGGCCAGCAGGATCTGCTCCACCTCAAACGGTTGGAAGAAGCGCACATCGCTCGGCCACGGTTCCTGTGCTGCAAGAAAGATTGGAATATGGATGAGAGCAGGCTTTAGCTTTCACCTGAGGATAACAAGTCCTCAGGATTAGGATAGCAGTTGTGCACTTAGGAAGAGGTTTGTACAATTGGTATCAATTTTGAACAAATAATATTGGCAAAAACATATGGACCAAATCTTGCCACAAGACTTTTTATTGACGTGACAGCTACTGTCACCAATTATAGTATAAGAAGCTCAGACAAGACCACAACATCTTCCCTTGCTGTCCACTCACTCATGAATCACAAGAAAGATTAGAGGTTAGACTTGGCAAAAGAAACAGAAGACTTGACTGGTTTACCTCGACTGAATCATAGGTGCCGTATTCTCACCTTCACCCTGCCCAGCTCTACTGCAATGAGCAAGCTGAAAGCTGGGATGCTCTTCAAGGCAGTGTCAAACTCCCCCATTCACAATCATTATCCACTGCTATACCTTGCCAGCACTCTTGCTTCCTCCACATTGGGTATCATTGCAGTGAACAAAAACATTTACATAATAGCAATCACAGAATTGTGGATGAAATAAAAATTGAGCACCAGAAATGATCTAGGCAAATTTGCACTCCCAGTTATGCATGCCAGTATTGGCTGTATGGCTAAGCATGCACTACTGTCTTCTAAACAGCTCATGCTGAGGAAGACCTGGTACGTATAATCTGTGTATTCTGATCATTTTGTAACGTCGTCAACATGTCATTGTACCAAAAGAAATTTTAAATCTTCAAATCCCTCACTTAATATGAATTTCAACATAACTTAGCACACCTATAACAAATGTGAAAATAAGAATTCATAGTTATCCCAATCTAGCTTAAAACTTGAACTTCAAAAACTTTTGAATAATATGAAAATATATTAATCCAAATAATGTTAAATACACCTTAGCTACTGAACTGCTGTAAAATTCAATTCAACATATTTGATCATGGTTTAATGCACTGCACCCTTTTCTGGCAAATAAATATTAAACTTATATGACTGTGCCCCTCATACTACAAATGTTCTATCACCAATTGCATGTATGTAGGTATTGTTAATCTAGTTCAGAACATGATCATGGACAACACATCTCCATATGGTCACAATAATTTGGAAAATAATGCTACAATATAGCCTGATCTCTATTTGCTAACTGAATGCAGTTGAGCAAGGTTGAAGCAAGACAACTGCTGAATGATGCAGAATAGTTCAATCACTGCAGCGCCACTCAGCAGTGAACGGGACAACAGCTTGAGCAGTCTCCTTGGCAGTACAGCCAGAGCCACTTTTTTAGTTTTTTTTTATTTATATGGTCAACTGCCTGACTGTCAGTTAGCTAGCAGCAGCCTGACTCGTTAAGCAAGCAGCAGCCTGACTTGTTAAGCTAGCAGCAGCCTGACTCGTTAAGCTAGCAGCAGCCTGACTCGTTAAGCTAGCAGCAGCCTGACTCGTTAAGCTAGCAGCAGCCTGACTCGTTAAGCTAGCAGCAGCCTGACTCGTTAAGCTAGCAGCAGCCTGACTCGTTCAGTTGGCAGCTGACTGTCAGTTAGCTCGCAGCTGCCTGACTGTCAGTTAGTTAGCTCGCAGCTGCCTGACTCAGTTAGTTAGCTCGCAGCTGCCTGACAGTCAGTTATCTGGCAGCTGCCTGACTGTCAGTTATCTGGCAGCTGCCTGACAGTCAGTTATCTGGCAGCTGCCTGACTGCCAATTATCTGGCAGCTGCCTGACTGCCAATTATCTGGCAGCTGCCTGACTGCCAATTATCTGGCAGCTGCATGACTGCCAATTATCTGGCAGCTGCATGACTGCCAATTATCTGGCAGCTGCCTGACTCAGTCATCTGGCAGCTGCATGACTCAGTCATCTGGCAGCTGCATGACTCAGTCATCTGGCAGCTGCATGACTCAGTCATCTGGCAGCTGCCTGACTCAGTTATCTGGCAGCTGCCTGACTCAGTTATCTGGCAGCTGCCTGACTCAGTTATCTGGCAGCTGCCTGACTCAGTTATCTGGCAGCTGTCTGACTCAGTTATCTGGCAGCTGATAGACTCAGTTATCAGGCAGCTGCCTGACTCAGTTATTTGGCAGCTGCATGACTTGGTAAAGTGTGATATTGTCAAGCTGCAATGAAGTTCAAAGGTGAGCCTAATTCAATGGTAATAGCAATTTCTTGTCAATAATTCTGAACCTGGAGAAGCTGCTACCTGACACAAGTATACTGCCTGCTACCATATCTACACAGGAAGTGGTTAAAAAACGGCCTTGCTGCCTGAAGGAAAGGAAGTGACTTGACAAAATCTCATTAGTTTTGTGCAAATTGGAAAGTGTAAGTGATAGCTACAGGCAGTGAACTTTAATAGTAGGTGTAATTGGAAAAATAAATAATGATGATGTTATTGCTACATGTTATTCATGTCATTTATTATATAGCTAGAATCTTAGTGGACAATGTTAACCCTTTACGCCCGTAAGTGACAAATTAGACTCAAAGAAAACGAAAGATTATACTGAGCATAATTACATGTGAGGAGCCTAGGGAGCGTCATGTGTTCCGCACGCATACAGAATGCATTCAGTGCAGCAAGCGTGCGTCCACCGCCCGTAAAAGACAAAGAGTGCACGTGACCGGTGCATGCTGTGTGGCTCCTAGAAAAGTGATTTATATTATATTATGGATGAAATACCAGGTAAGCCACGTGATTGTAAAAATTTGTGTATGTTTATGAAGGTTTAGAGGATAGATTTATTACACTGAAACATAATGAAACTAGTTATAAGAAATATAACAATAGGTTGAATGGTAAGGACAAACTAGTCACATCCATGGTAGCAAGGGAGGTTCATTAGGTGGTGTACTGATCCAGAAATTTCAATTGCTATTCTCAAAATCCCGTTTTACTACATGTTATTCCGTTTTTTTATATTTATTGTCATTTAATATTATACATTTTATTTACTGTAGGTATTTGAAACATTTTTATAGATTTTATACAAATTGAAGCGTTACTGATTGTATTTTCATGGATAAAAGCTTCATATTAAAACAGTTTTGTTGCAAGGTAGAAATACGATATTAAGGTTTGGCTGACATAGGCTATCGTAGTGAAACTACCTAGAACAATTAATATTAGAACAAAATATTCATATACTTTCTTTTGTGTTCCAGGAACATTGTTCGTGACAAAGTCGTTCTACGACAGAAAGAAAACTCATGATAGAGAAATAGCTATCGTCACCAGAGTTGATAGAAGTGATGAATCGGATGAAGAAAATTTTGATCTTGCAGATCCTGACTTCACCATGGAAGAGGGAGCTATGCAGGAAGAAGCCCAAGATAAAATTTTAATCTCAAAGTAATTTTATTTTTTTTGCAAGTCATCAATTGTTATTTCTCCAATTTCTAACCTTTAGAATCAAATTTATGTATAGTACAATTTGCTGTATGAGGCCTCTTCAATATTGATCTGATTTTTTTGTTGTATTGAAAACATTGCTATATATCGTTATTAGTTAGCTACTTTGAATGCTAATTTTATATTGGTTATTCCATGTGCTGAAAGGGACCCTTCTGACTATGAATCTGAAGAGGTTTATGATGACTCAACATTTGTAATTGAAGTACAGGACCCCATGGCAGCAGTTCCTCGAGATGCAAAGGCAAAAAACTGCAACCTCCAGAGCAAATGGTCTACCCTCCAGGATGCTGAAACTGTAACTCTAGATTTTTTAAGGGCATGATCTTCCTTGTTCCCATGATATTCTTCCTCCTTTTCAATACTTCAAGCAGCTGCTTCCTGATGATTCTTTAGATGCAATATTTAACAAAACAAATTTGTACTCTGTTCAAAAAATTATCAATAAACCCATGTAACTAATAAGGAGATGAAACAGTGGCTTGGACTGATTTGCTACTTCTCTATTAGCAAACTCACAAATACAAAAATGCACTGGTGCAAAAAACTATCACCATTGAGTGATTTGGCTAGTGATATGAGCAGAGATATATTTGATGCCATAAAGAGTAATTTTCACTTAGTCAATAACACAATGCAAGATGATGCAAATGATGACAATTTCTGTAAGGTTCAGTCAATGATTGATAATTTGCGTACAAAATTACATGCTGTTCTAATGATTTAAAACCTCTGTGTGGATGAGCAGCTTGTCTCTTTCAAAGGAAGGTTGTCAGTGAAGTAATACATACCCAACAGGCAAAAAAATGGGGGTACAAGTTCTTTGTGTTAGCAGATGAACAAAGGCATGACGTATTATTTCATCTCATACAATGTGTTATTTGTCATGAACAATGTTCCTGGAACACACTAGTGACCAGAACAGTAGAGCATCTTGATGTTCCAGATCTCAAACCCAGCTCGAACAGTGTTTTCCATCTTGCACAAATAATTCCATCAAATGTGAATCACCATCTTTTCTTCTATAATTGGTTTACTTTGCTGCCACTAGTGTATCATTTGGCAAATCGTGTAATATGAAGCTGTGGAACAGTTAGACCATCAAGATTAGCTGGACTAACAAAGAAAATGAAGTTTCAAAATGAGATCAGAAAAAATGGCAGAGGTGCCTATGAAGCTGCCAAAGTAGTGCAAGATAATTCAGAAGCAGTGTATGCAAAATGGTTTGACAACAAAGTAGTAAACATGATTTCTACTTTAGCTAAAACTGAACCAATGACAACAGTTTCACATTTTGATTCAAAGAGCAAGACTCACATTGAAGTGCAATGTCCTGGCATTGTAAAACAATACAACAAATCAATGGGAGGAGTTGATTTCGCTGATCAACTTATTTCACTGTACAGGATACCTCTACAGTCAAAGAAATATTACCAGAGGTTGGTGTTTCACATGATTGACATGGTTGTTGTGAACTCATGTAGTAGTTGTTGTACAGACGCAAAGCCTCCAGTCTCAACTTACAGAAGAAAGATGTACTACCTTTAGCTTCTTTCAAGCTGCTGATCGCATTTGACCTCATGAAAGCAGGTAAGGTTTGCAATGGAAAGAAGAGAGGAAGACTTTTTTCAACCCCTGATTCCAGTAATGCTCCCAAGAGAGGCTGTTCTCATCCTTCTGATGTATCATGAACGGATGGAATTGGACACTTGCCTTGTGTTGATGCAAAAAGAAATGGTTGCAAGAGGACAAACTGCAGTGGCAGAACCAATGTTGTATGTAAAAAGTGTAACGTGAATCTGTTTCTGTCCGCTAAAGGATTTATATGCTCTGCAAAAGGATTTATATGCTTTGCAAAAGGATTTATATGCTCTGCGTGTTCTGAGTATATGTTTATATCAATTGTTTACATAACCTAGTTCAATTTGAGTACTTGAATTATTGTTATAAAAATATTTATTGTTTCAATAACACAAATGGACCAACAGATGTGATGAATTCATAGAACATTAATATTTTAATCATTATAAAGAAAAATTGTTATGTTAGCACATATAGTATCATTTACGGCTTACCAGACACTTCAAAAGTGATTAAAAACTTTTTCAACTTTCAAAAATTAACTCAGTGTGTTAAGGGTCATGAACTAAACTTAACAGTTTGTGTTTAATGTAAAGAATTACATCAACCTGGTCTACAAGATCCTTAGTCTTTAGGATATTCAGGCCTGATTGAGAAGTGATGGCATGAAGACTTCTCACTCCCAGTCCCAACAAAACATTTAGAGATTTATGCTAGGTAAATTTTACGGATCTGGCCTCCGTTCAAGTAGGCAAAGGAAGTAGCATGATAGAGTGAAATATGATAGACATCTTTTCTTCATCCATAATGTGTAGATAGAGTTGCTTATTGATTACAAAATTGGATTTTGTTTTATACTCTTATGGCAAAGGCTGCAATGATGAAAAATAATTAAGAATAATGCAGTGTTAAAGTTAGGCACATGCAAAAGACAAGAAAATGACTTTTGTTGCACAAAATGTGTTATTTGTTTAGTAAATTGTGTGCAAAAGTCAAAGATGCTGAACTTGAGTGCCATAGGATGCTAATAAGGTTAATTAAATGGTGAGTAACCAGTTTTGATCTTGAAGACAAAATGTCTGGTATGAAACTTGTTCAAACAGCTAGTGAGCTGAGTACTGCCAAGACAGCTGACGTCACAGCACTCATGACAATCACTTCTGGATAAGATGCTAGGAGACCACTATTGGTCAGGACACCATTGCCCATTGGCAGTCAAGGTACCAAAAAGCCTGCTAGTGACCAGAACAGTGACAAGGTAATTAGAAACTGTGAAGGTAGACATAACTGTAATAAGTAATTAAAGTATGTTTATTGAAATTGTGAGCATGGCTCCCATGTGTGTTCCCGCCCTTGACTGGAGATGGGGTAAGGTGCGCTGGGCTCTGGGGATGTTCAGGTATTCATCTAATGGCCAACTTATGGCCCGTTGTCTGCAGGTTTACCTTTAGTAACCTTGGTGTTTAACCCCACTTCTGAATCAGCCTACCTGATCAGGAACAGTCTGCTATTGGTGAAAAGGGAGAGAGAGCGCCAAGGTGAATCCTCCACTATCCAAGGTCCTGGGGTGGGTGCCACTCATGTCTGTGATGTGGCCTGGAAGTGGGAGACCTGTATTCCTACACTGCTCTGCATTTGAAAAACCCTGAATTGAACCCAGAGGACACCCAGGGTCAGGGTGGTTATTTTAAGGCAGTGAAGCCTGAAGGGATGCTGCAGCACAGCCTGACAGATACCCAGGGGCGGAAAAGCCAGTAACCGGTGCCAGCCAGAGATCCGCATGCCCGAGGTGCCTGGTTTCTTTCTATAGCACAGGTGAGCCTGGTCCCAGTGGTCATAACCCAGGTTGGTGTTGGTTTGGCAGGCTCCATGACCTTGCCACTTGAACAGCTTGGTGGGCATTTTGCTATCACTTACAATTAGTGTTAGGAGTGGAATAGACCACCGCTTGACTGCCCTGGGATTTGGTTCAGTAGGGAGAGATGCTGAGCGTGGCTAATTTGTGTTCCCGCCCTTGACTGGAGACAAGGTGGGATGCGCTGTGGGTCTGGAGATGTTCAGGTATTCATCTAGTGGCCCAACTTTTGTCTCGTTGTCTGCAGGTTCATCTGCAGTATCCTTGGCGTTTACCCCACTTCTGAATCAGCCTAGCTGATCAGGAACTGTTTCCAGCTGGTGAAAAAGGTGAGACTGTGGGGGCTGAGGTCATGCTTTATTTAATACTAAATTTTCAATATTCAGCTCCACTGACTTACCGGCTCCTCTCTCTGTGACATCTGGTTTGGAAAACCAGACTGTTGATTTTCCCACCACAATGTTAGGACCATTGTCTCACATGAAAAGGGTTCCAGCAACCTTAATTAGAGCCTCAATAATTATTATTACTTGATATCTAAGTTGCACTCAAGGTTTTATTGATTATCATTGTTCATTTCACTTATTTATGGCAGTATTTATTATATTAATTATTTATTCAATTTTTTTGATGGAAGGGGCGTGGCCGGTAGGCTATTTAGAGATGCACTAGTGGGACAACCGGCAGTTGATTTAGAGCCTCTGTCGGCTCCTTCCATTGCTCCTTACTCATTTCTTTATTGCTCCGTCACTCTGCGTTTGCCATAGCGCTCTCCTGATGTTATGATTCAGTACCGCCAGTGATTGAATATTGTGTGCGTCACTAGCACGCTGGACCTTGTATTCGAAGTGTAGCTCTGAAGTGCTTAATCCGAACTGTGATTTTTATTTAATATAAAATGGTGAAAATTAGACTGGTATTTAACCTATTTTATTTTATTGAAACCTGGTGTGCAGCGTTTAGGAGTTCTTGTGTGGTCCTGTACCCCGGTAGACCCAACAAGCCAATGCTGAAGAAGGTGCAGGCACCCACAAGAGCCCCAAGGTTAATCCTCTACTATCCAAGGTCCTGGGGTGGGTGCCACTGATGTCTGTGATGTGGCCTGGAAGTGGGAGACCTGTATTCTGGCACTGCTCTGCATTTGCCGAACCCCGAATTGAACCTAGAGGACACCCAGGGTCTGGGTGGCTATTTTTAGGCTGTGAAGCCTGTACCGGTGCTGTAGCACAGCCAGACAGATACCCAGGGGTTGAAAAGCCAGTAACGGGTGCCAGCCAGAGAGCGGCACGCCCGAGGTGCCCAGTTTTATTCTATAGCCCAGGTGCGCTTGATCCCGGTGGTCATAACCCAGGCTGGTGTGCGCAGAGTTGGTGTTGGTTTGGCAGGCTCCATGACCTTGCCACTTGAACAGCTTGGGTGAGCATTTCATCATCACTTAGGAAAAAGAAAGGAAGAAAGACCTTGGAGAGCATATACAAGCAATTAACATAAGGTGAATAGTGCAAACTATGCAGATTTTAAATTTGGAGAGCAAATGCAGGTATGAAGTGTTAGGGAGAGGCTGGGGCTTCACTCACCCAGCCTGTAAGGCAGGGCCAAATAGAAACATTGAAAGTGCAAAAAAAATCTAAGTGGCCCAAGAGAGTAGAAACACAAACAAGTAGCTTCTTACAGTGTAATGGTTGAAATACTGCAAATTTAATTTTAAAAACAACAGGTTTGGAGTGTCAAGGAATGGATCTGGCTTCACCCACTAAGGCATTGAATAAATTCATGGATTTGGAAAGGCATGGTTGCAAAAGAGATAAACTTAGAATAAATGAAGTTTGTGAAATGACATATCCTAATATGCAATGCAATCATAAATAGGTATATATGCAATTGGCTGCATATTAAGAAAACAAGAAAAACTCTACAGCACCAGCAAGATAATGCTGGTGCAGCCAGCAGACATGGAAAAGTCAATGCAAAAAATCTACAGCAGCAACCAAACCACAACCATGTTGGTCAGAACAGTGGCGTTCAACAGTAGCTTGTAGCTAGCCAGCTAGCTAGATATATATTTATATATATAAATATATATATATATAGATATATATATAGATATATATATAGATA
>SDVV010001830.1:0-24486 GCA_016164225.1 Gammarus roeselii
ACGAGTGCGGGCAGTGATAGGCTGATAAGAGGGAGCAGTGCTGTGACCAGTGCTGAGTTGCGCTAGACGAGTGCGGGCAGTGATAGGCTGATAAGAGGCAGTGCTGTGACCAGTGCTGAGTTGCGCTAGACGAGTGCGGGCAGTGATAGGCTGATAAGAGGGAGCAGTGCTGTGACCAGTGCTGAGTTGCGCTAGACGAGTGCGGGCAGTGATAGGCTGATAAGAGGGAGCAGTGCTGTGACCAGTGCTGAGTTACGCAAGACGAGTGCAGGCAGTGGGAGTAGGGCTGTTCTGTAAAAGATGAGTGCAGGCAGGGGTAGTTGTGTTGCACAACCCCAGCCCCTGGGATGGAAAAGCCACACAAGGGGAGGGGCGGGACGAGGAACTTTCGCAGAACGTCGTTCAAGATTCCAACGTCCCAACGTTGCCCCCGCAAGCGACAGTCCGCCCGACGCTCGTAGGCTCCCTCATGGACGGCGTAGGCAGTGGTAAGCTGCAGAATAAATTAGAGAGACAGTGGTAGGCTGTGAAGGGTGCTATGCCCAGTGCTAGGCTGCACAAAATAAGTGCAGGCAGTGGTAGGCTATTGAAGGGAAGCCGTGCTGGGCTGCACTAAAGCTGTGCGAGCAGTTGTAGGCTATTGCAGCTTTCTTGACTGAGGGTATGTGGGCAGTGGTATTCTGTATCAATGCTGTTCAAGGCCCGGTGGAGGAAATGAATATGTTTTGAATTTTAGGATGATTTTGTAAGTTCATTTCCATCAAGGGTTTTGATTTATTCCCTATTTTTGACAGCCTATACATGCCCGAGCAAATGGTGTTTATACAGGCCCGAGCGAAGGATGTTTACTGTGGCTGTGAATGTGTTGGTCTTTCATCATACTTGCCTTGCGAGGCTGGAGTGGGTTAGAGGGACTTCCTGTTACAGATGGCGGATGAGTATGGGAGGAGATGGGGGGCTGGGGATGAGGGCTGCTGGTATAACAGGTGTTGCTAGTCGCATTAACTGCTCCGAACCCAAACTCATATTGGCAGAGATTGGACAAGGTCCATGACATTTCTGAAGTAGATGCACGAGCTCTCCCCCTCTCCCATTTTTGCTGTGGTTGGAGGCTGCCCCCCTCCCCCCCATTTATGCTGTGTTTGCACGAGCCACTCGCGCAAGACAAGTGGCATTAGTGAACACAAAATCAGAACAGAACGAAAAAGTAGGATAACTGATTTGCAACTAGATTGGTCTTGAAAGAGGGCATAACATACTTGTTCATTGGCACTGGAGCAGGGCTTGTGCTGCTGCGTCAATGATGTGTAGGTATGTTACAGGTGCACTGGATACTGTTAACCTCCAACTATTCTGACTGCATGATTTAAAAAAAATAGGTGCTTCACAATCTACCAGTTAACTTACGAGCATTTATGTAGGCAGACATTTTTGGTGTTTTTGTTTAGTATATGGTATTGAAGGGGAACTACTGTTGTTATTGATGTTCTAAAGGTAATATACTCAAAACCTTAAATATAACTGATTACATGTTTATTTGGTTAGTTAATGTGATCGAGATTAATGTTAGTTACTTAATGCTTTTGTTTCCCAGGCAGCTATACTGTTTGGTGTAGTGCATTCTAATCGTCCTACATCATCTATCTATGACATGCTTTCTCGTTTTCTTTGTTCATGCTGTTAATAGGCCTCATGCATGAGATCCCCGTTGCCACTTTCTTATTGGCATTTGAGGTCAGTCTGAATGTACTTGCAGCTTTTCAGGGCCGTTTGGTCTGTGTCTGTCAAGGATGGATCGGAGGTCGCAATTTTGATTATTCTCTTACGACTCTTGCAATATGGTGTCCTGGATGATGAAAAAGTTATGTTAATATAACTACAGACGCTTGGCCGAACCCACAAGGAAGGAGTGGCCGACGGCAAGACGCACCTTGCACCTCTCTTATGCACTTACACACTCCAAACCTTAGTGCTGAAGGGGTTATGTTAAGGAAAAGCGTGTTTATTTCCCGTGTCAATTAATAACTGAGTACCCTCAATATAGCACAGGTATTTCACTTATATGTGTTGGGACCTTAAACCACACGTTTGCCTTAAATTTGGTCGTGAAAGTAAATTTGATTAGGTAAAGCCGGCCAAGAGGCCATCACGAGTGAGCCACCCTGGCCCCTGGCGTGAACCCGGGGTGCGATGGGGGGAAATTACAAACCTCATTCTAGACGAGCCAACCTCTCTAGAGTAACGGAGATCAGAATCCCTACAGCAGAAAACGCCATTCTCTCCAAGACGAACAGCGCCTTCTCAGCCGAACACAACCGGACCATTGACCACATCGCGGAGTTGACCAGAAGCGTGCTCGAAATTAGGAATTCACTAAACTGAGCAACCGGTCTTTCCGAGTAAGTAACTGATGACTTAACACAGAATAAAGTACAATCAACGACCTTCTAACAAGACTCTATTATCATGTCAAAGCTATATATTTTCGAATCCACGAACTTATTAACAACCAACTTATGAACAACCAACAAATCAATAACCCGCAACTTACGTAAGTCCCTCTACCTTCACATCTGATGAACCTCAACGACTCTCCACCCCAAAAACTTCTCAATCGAGGTCCAAGAGGTGCAAGGAAGATGCAGTTATCGACATTTAATGAACTTAACCTGTTCAACAACAGTCCCTACTTTCTCGGACATTTGAATATCACATTCGTCGCTAAGGACAGACCGAATATTTGTCCATTTGCTCCACGAAAAAGACTGGGCTCTATTACTGGTCGCCCAGTCATAAAGATCACCACCAGTGACAACGAAAGCTTTACCAATCGAGTAGATACAAAATTTCAAAGCGGCACTATAACAGAGCATACCTTTTTTTGACATAAAAACCAAGGTTACATTCTTTGCTAGACGTCCGATGCGATGCTTCAATGCCAGAAATACGGACGCACGAGCCGAGACTGTCATGTTAAGCTGAGATGCTCACACTTCTCCCAAGACGACCCTGACAGACGGGATGAGGCAAAGTCGCACCCATCCGAATAATTTCACTGCTTTTACCAAGTAAACAGCAGCCACCCCACGGGACACAAAGATTGCTCCATACTACTCCAATTAACATGTACCGACGAGAATTTTATAGACTAATTGAGGAACAATATACAGAGCACCGCCACATGTACACTGATGGCTCCGAAACCGCGGCCGCGACGGTGTGGGAGCTGCCGCTGCGTGTGGGAGCCGTCAGTGTACATGTGGTGGTGCTCTTAGTATTGTTCCTCGAGTAGTCTCGAAAATTCTCAGCGGTACGTGTTGGTTGAAGTAGTTGCTTTAAGGTGTGTTGAATTGAATTTGAATTATTCGATAGGAGAATGGAGGTTCTCATGAGGAACTTCTGAATTCTCTGCAGAGCTGTACACACTCGAATTGACCATTTGTATTACAAAAACAGATTGCCTCCACAAATACGTCGTATTTTCAGACAGCCTGAGTGCCGTCACTGAGCTCAAAACTCCGCAATATGAACATCCTGCTCTTAGTTAAATGCAACACGGTTGCTTAGTAACGTCCGAGACGGGCGAAGCGGTCGAATTCTACTTGATCCCTGGACATGTGGAAATAAGAGGAAATGAGCTTGCAGATTCCCTTGCTAAACTGGCGTCTACCCAGCAAGAACAATTTATCACCATGCACTGCTGAGACCGGTTCCCTGTCATCAACTCGCAAATAATCTACCGATGGAATGACGTGTGGCAACAGAGTGGGCAAATAATGCTTTCATTTAAACCCTAGGTTGGAGAACTGGAAATAGAGTTCTATAACAGAAGAGACCAAGTGTTCATCAACTGGTTGTGAAATGGACACACATGGATATCAACCTACTGAACGTAGACCATGCCCCTGTTGCCACCAGGTGGCAATATCTTCGTGCCTACGGGGGGAGCGTGTGATTACTCGCGTTGAGGCTCCGGTGTAAATGAGGTCCAAATCAAATTATCTTATGCACTCCCACACACCAACCCTTAGCGCTAAACGGGTCATGTCAGGAGTAAGGTCGGAAAATAGTGTCGTCATCAGGGATCGACAGCTTTCACTGGTTTACCCCTGCTGCGTTTTACTTGCCAGGCCCTACCCATGTCCGTTTCTCAACGGGATGACATGGGCGAGAAAGTGCATCAGGGGCACGTCTAAATTCATCCACTCACGCCTATACCTTGCATGCTTTCTTGATACCTCTACGCTGATGTCTCTCCTCGCCAAAGGCTGCTTCATGCTCTCTATTCACCCAAACTTAGGTTTTCTTTTCGGCCTACGCCCACTCACGCCCACTTCCATCACTTTTCACCAATCTCACATCACACATTCTTACCATGTGTCTGCAACCACCTCAAAAAACGTGAATCTACTCTGCATATCAAGTTTTTTACCATCTGTGTTCTTATTCAAACTCCGGCTATGCCTCACAAACATTTCCCTCCAAAAACATTAAACCTTCATTAAACATCCTCATTTAACTCTCTCTTTGCATCCATACTCAATATCCTACAGTTAGTTCCACTCTTCAGTGCACCCAACACTTTACGCCCTTCTTTTGCTTACCTTTATTGTACAGTATTTCGCTTACCTTCATTATTATACACGCACCTTTGCTGCCCCACAAAGGGCTTAGCATACCCGATCGTCAGGTGCACCGAGCCAAGAGAGGCCAGCACAGCCATGCGCACCAGCATGCACACGGACCACGCGGATCAACTAACAGAAGATGCTGGAAGGAATGCGCACCATTGGCTCTCTGAAAGCATACCTAAAGCCACTCGTACATGTAAATACTACGCACAACTACAACTCCCCACTCTATAAAACAAAACTGAATTATCAAGAACAAGCAACAGGACACAGCTCACCACAAAACCGTCTACAAGACTGGCAACACAACAAGCCCCTAGCACTCAAACAACCTATCCTCCAACCACTCAGCCAATCCCATCTTGTGAGCAGAAATGGTAGATGATTCAACAACAACAACAACAACAGCAGACAGCTCATCCCATATCCTAATACACCGAACATTAAAAAACCTCGTTGCCCCATCCACAGTGCAACGAGGCACCAAGATTTTGTGCGGATATTTCCGTGTCCTACCATCCAACTACCTCTGGATCGGCTCGAACAAATCAAAACCCTCCGTATCAATACCTTACGAGGTCACTTCTCTGAAACTTGCCTCTGAAAGAGAATAAATTCAGAGCCATCAAACTGACACGGTAGGACGCCTCGGACAGGCCATGCACCTATTTGATCCTCCTACTCCGAACAGATTCGAGCCAATTTCACATCCTGAACATAACCAAGATTCCACTCACAAGAACAGTAGTCAAGTAGGGACCTCTCATGCAACACAGAGTGTGATCTTAAAAGCCGGACTTCTGTTCACTGTCGACTTGAGCAAATCGCTACAGATGCCGGCAGCTAGTCGCACAACTTCCCTGACATGCCCATGGATCTTGAGATCAATATCCACATGAGCTCCCAAATTACGCTGAACTTGGACCAACTCCAAACGAACCCCTCTTGAGTGTAAGCAGCCTACACACCGGAACCAATTCACCCAGCAAAACGCCTTCGAAAACGGAAAACAACACATTTGCTAGTGTTCAGTGACAAATTCCATGAAGATGCAGTCCGGAAAAGTCTGTGAAGATCCCCTGCAAAGCAGACACACCACCAACAACATCATGAAGTTGGAAGGACGAATAAATTTTAAAATCATCAGCTAATGTGCCAAACTTGGACACTAAGCAATCCGTCAAAACGTTAACATGTATCACAAAGAGGGTCGGACCCAAGACTCATAGCTCTGAGGAACCCCATTCAGAACATCCCTTGGCTCACCATTCCCTCTATCAACACCAACACACATAATTCGGGAAGCAAGAAAACTGCCATTCCATTTTGACACAACCTCAGAAATTCCCAGAGCCTGCAACTTCAGAAGCAAAACATGACGGGATACAACTTCAAATGCCTTCAAAAAAATCAAGCATGGCCATATCCACAACAGAGCCAGCATCAACTAACTTACTGTATTCGAATAGACCAGCAACATCTGATCTTCTGTTGATCTAGCCTTCCTAAATCCAAACTGTCTGGAAGAAAGGAGCTGGTAAGACTCTAAATAGTCCACCAGCTCCGTAACAACAATCTTTTCCATTGACTTGCATCAAAATGAGTTAAGGTTTACTGCTTTTAGAGATTGGAATAACCAATGAACTTTTCCATGCATCGAGGAGCAATCTACTGTGCAGAGAATGGGTAAAGGTTATAAGTAGAGATTGTGTCAGTTGCGCAGCACATTTCTTCAGCAACTGGGTGAAGTTCATCCAGCCTCATTGCTGAATTAACATGAAGCTCAGTCAGAACGTGAAAGACTTCCCGAGACGTTATGTAAACTCGTTTTGGCCATCAAATAACTGGAAAGAAGCAGGATTGGGAGAAACATCCACTCTTTATACACATGAGAAGGTAGGTGACAGGAGCTCAGCCGTCTCTAGCGGATGAAAAACCAGCTGTCCATTTGAGTTTCGAAATGTTCCAACGCCAAGACGACCCTTCTTCCTTCGTATGTAAGCCTGAAACAGCTTAGGGAAGTCACTATACCGTTATACAAGTTATTCTTCAAACTGCGATTGGTTGAATGAAACATGATTTCGAAACTGACAGCCGAGATCATGATTAGCAGCTAGTGACTCAAAAGTATTTCGGTCATTCCTGCCAAACCTTCTTCTTAAAATCTTGTACTCATGCCATGGATTTGCTCTCACCTTCAACCTCTGGAGAGACCTGACAGACCATGGTACCCTAGGAGAGTCTCCAGCAAGAAGCACATGCTTGTCTATCAGCTTCCTTAGTATTGTGAGGAACACACTATATGCCTCACGAACACCGAAGAATAGCACCGTAGTTACCCCGGGGACAGGTAACAACGGTGCTACTAGTTTCCCACTAGTCCAGCCTTCTCCTCAAGACAGCCCAGGTAATTTAAACTTTAATTTTCTACAAAAAAATTCAATTTGGACAAATACTGATCCAGCTTGCAATGTTATTTGTCAAACATCTCTTTACTTTCCCAATATTAACTTGCATCTTTCTCATTTCACTCAATCTACCAAATCCGACTCTAGCTTCAACCTTTTCCTCCGAATTCGCCACCATTGTCTTTTCTTCCGCAAGCACCAACTGACTCGACTACCAACCCGGACCATTTGCTCCTAACCACTCTTAAATCTCGACCCAATACTCTCGCGTTCACCTCCCTCACCGCTCCATTCGTGTTGAGATTGAACATCCAATGAGACATAACGCAAACTTGCCTCAGGATTACTTTCATTAGGATCCCAATACCCGCTTCGCTCCCTGCTCTGACACATGTTCTACCGCCGACATGGGAACTCTGGACTGCAGTTAACTAATTTCCTCTCTCTCCATTATAACACAACATAATCTTAAATGCTTCCCTGTCAACCTTTTTGGAGGTTTTTCTAGATCCACGAAGGCCCAGAACATATATTTTTTCCTCTGCGAGGTTCTCCTCTCAGATTTGTCGCGTCGAAAAAAAATCTAATCTGCACCCCCTCTAACAATCCTAAAGCCACATTGTTCCTTGCCAATTGCACCATCCGTACTGTTAACTCTTTTGAATAGCTCTCTTCCGTACATACATCTTACGCACCGCACATATCAAACTGATAACTTTTGAGTTGGTGCATCCAATTTTATCTCCTTTTCTCTTATGCAGCAGAACATTGCAAGCACTACGCTACCTAATCGGCACCACGCCTGATACAAAACACTGATTTTATAGCCTCACGAACCATTTGATTCTCGTTACCTACTCCACTCTTTAGACATTCAGTCACAGCTCCGTCCATTCCTTGAGCTTTCTCTGCTTTCCTCACCTCTTCCGCATCAACCACCTCGGCCTTAGAACTGTACGCAACAATTCTTACTCATCACGACCCACGGCAACAATGCCAACTTCTCTGACATCCTTTACATTCAACAGATCCTCAAAATTCGCAGGTCCGATCATCCATGACTCACCAAACGGCCGTTTGTTTCTTTCACCACTTCCTACCTTCCGCGTCCTCCACTTCCTCGACCTTTTCACCTCTTTCCAGAAAATCTCTTTCTGCTTCAAATGCTCTCAGAACCGCCTACCCCACCTGGCATTAGCTTCGTTTTTTCGCGCTCACCACACTTCAGTGATATTAGTAGTTAATAAAAATAATAAAAGGGATAGATGAAGGTTGTTCTAATGGTTGTGTGGTAACATAGTGGTACTGATAATTGTTTTATTGTAGGTGAACAAAGCGGTGGTGTTGCTGGTAATGGTTATGTGGTGACCATATGGCGGAGCTACAGTTAATGGCTGTACTGCAGGCGGTGGTGTTGCTGGTAATGGTTAGACTGCAGGTGAAATAATGGTTATGTCGTGACCAAATGGCGTAGCTAAAGTTAATGGCTGTACTGCAGGCAAGGTTTTGCTGGTAATGGTTAGACTGCAGGCAAAATAATGGTTATGTGGTGACCAAATGGCAAAGCTACAGTTAATTGCTGTACTGCAGGCAAACTAATGGTTATGTAGTGACCTAATAGTGGAGCTACTGGTAAAGGTTTAACTGCCGGCGATCTTATGATTATGCGATAACCTAATGGCGGCCTCTCTTACAGTCTGCTGGCTTTGCTGCTGCCTGTGCTGTCGCAAGTGAAAGGTAACGCAACCCACAGTGCCACGGCAGCCTCGCCTATCATGCAGCTGCGCTCCAAACCTCTGCTTGCCAAGACTCTGCTCGACTACATGCAGGACATCCTTCTGCTGCCATATGGGTGAGTGAAGGGCCACGTCGGCCCTGGCTAATGAACGTGTGAGAATTGGTAAGAAGCTGCTCTACCCTGATCAGATTAGAGTGACGAGGCTTTTTAGCGCGCTGGTGCCATCGTTCTTCTGGCGCCGAATGGTAAACCAGCAAATAGCGCTGCATCAAGTTAGTCTTCTATTTATTTTAATCGGGCAGAATTAGGTTTACTACTACGCAAAGTCCATGTCCTCTACTCGGCGAACGTCAATAGTATTCACAGGTGCCATAGGATGTACAAGAACTCCTAAGGTGTTGAGGTCTTATGGCCCCAGCACTCTTGGGGTGGCAGTTTGGAGGGTTATTGTGCTACCTACTCTGCTTCAGAGCCCCAAGGATTCACAGTCGTCTTTCAGTGGCCGTTAAAAGAGCGAGAGGAGGGACAGCATAGCAGGACAAAATTATCTAGTTTACCCCAGATCAGCATTTGCGGCCGGCCCCAGCCATGCACTGGCATGGAGCAGCGGCACCCTTCCGGAAGTCAAGCAAAGTTAATCAGGAACAGAACTCCATTCCAGGATTACTGGCTTGATCCTCAAGCACGCCGCGCCCTCAAACACTCCACCTGTGCAACAATGCTATTACTTGTTGCCGGCTGATGGTGATGAGGCAAACGTGAATGTTCTCTGGATAGCCTCCAGTTCCTAATCTGGCCAATCTTAGACGGGCACCACAGCTGGCAACAGTATTCAAGGAGTAGAAGCACCAATGCTTTGTAGAGTGTTAGCATGGGGAAATCATCTCTCCAATCTGGGTATTGAAACCATAAGTGTCACTCAAAACTACTCTCAGGCTTCTGAGCTCCGACCTCATCTGGATTGGAGCTCCCTGTGGATCACGGTATTTATATTCCAATGCCTCGCCTGAGGTTGTGTACCGAAGCAGTTCAAATTTGTCTCCGTTGAACTCCATGTTGTTAGCCACCGCCCAACGGTAGACCGCTTTAAGGTCAACCTGTAGCAGCTCACAGTCCAGGACATTTTAGCTTCTTGGTCAATCGGGTGTCGTCAGCAAACAAAGATGCAACGCTGTGCTGCAACACGCCACTGATATCAGCAATATGTACAAGAAACAAGATCGGTCCGAACACAGACCCCTACGGGACACCGCTGCCCTTTATCAGATTTGGCACACAACGCGCCCTCCACCGCCACGCGCTGACTCCGCCCTGTCAAGAAGCTTGGTATCCACTTGTACAGTTGCCCGCGGACGCCAAGTGAAGAAAGCTTCCTGAGTAGCACTCCGTGGTTGTCTTTGTCGAAAGCCTTTGCAAAATCAAGGTACACGACATCCACATCCAGTCCCCGCTCCAGAGCCTCCAAGAGGCCATGATAGTGCGCCAACAGCTGCGACAGGCAGGATCGCTGTCTCCTCCACCAACCTCTTCACGACAATCTTCTGAAAGGCCTTAATGTAGTGAGACGTGAGGGCAATCGGCCTATAGTTTTTAGGGACAGATCTGTCTCGCCCCTCGTATATCGGGGTTATTTTCCCAATTTTATGTTTCTGTGGAACTCAGCCACAATCCAGCAATTTTCTCCACAAAATGCACAGAGGCTCCTCAAGTGCTGCACCGGCCATCTTCAGCAGAATCGCCGGCCCCCTGTCAGGTCCGGATGATGAGCCAGCAGACAACTCCTTCACCGCCTCCACGAAATCTTCGGGTGAGAAGTCGATGTCTCTGATTACCTGCCCGACCTCCTCTGTCAGCCGCCATTCGGCTATTTCCGGTGGATCTTCCTCAGGCAGCGGCAGGCTGAAAACATACTCATACCGGGCCCTCAGCATTCCGGACATAGCACGAGGTTCGCTCACCAACTCTTCGACATGTCTCAAGGGGCCAACGTGAGTTCTTATTTACAATTTGGACTATGCATAGCGGAATAAATACTTTGGGTTGGTCCTGATAGCCTCAACAGCTCTTTTCTGTTGTCGGTGCCGCTCCTCGTCGTGAGACAAGCTCAAGAGCTCCTCGACTTGCAGAATCTGCAACACAAGAGCATCCCTGCCAGTCCCAGCGTCGGGTAGCCTCTTCAAAAAGGTACTCCTCTTCCTCATGGGGATCCTGTGATCGTGGGGTATATTCCTTCGTGTCTGGAGTGCTCTTTTTTGGGGTGTGTTGGATACAAAGGCTCAGCACACAATCGAGGGTGATGTCATTCATCCGTTTGACTTAAACACATCCCACAGCAGCTCCCGCGAGTTCACTCTTTTCAGTTCTCTTACGGTATCGTCTCACTGATTATTTTCAGGGAAGAAGTTCAGTGTCTCGAAGCCTACACTAATCTGCTGATAGATGTGAGCTGGCAAACTGAATCCCAACGTATTCTCGAAAACTACCAGCCATTGATCTGACATGATAGTGTCCTCCACCTCAACTCTATAAAGCAGTTCCTCGTAGTTTATGAAGACCAAGTCGAGAATGTTGTCTCTTTGAGTTGGCACCTCTACCACCTGAGTGAACAGTAGCTCGTCACAATGCTCGAACATGTACTCAGTCTGCCGCCTCTCATCGGCAGTGAGAGGCGGCACCCAGTGAGGAAGATGAAGAGACAGAAAACGTGGATCCCATGCATGAGATTTACACTAGGTGTAGGAAATTTCACGCGTGAGAAGAGCAAAAATGGACAGAAAAAATTACAGTCCTACAAAAAGATAGCATGATAAAACGACGTAACTTGGCTGTTATTTGTCACCTCAAAGAATAATAGTTAGAACAGGTATGTGTGTACGTGTCTGTGCGATCTGTGTTCTGTTTGGGCGGGCGTGTGTGTGTGTGCAAAGACTATTGGGAGAGTTGTTAAGAAGAAGTTCGAGATGCGATGAAGAAAATTGGAACTAAACAGAAGACGCAAATGAGGTAAATAAATGTTGAGCAAATTCAGGATGGGGGAGAAAAGGAATGATAGTGAAGGGTGAAGAAGAGGGGAGTCAGAAGCGAAATAAGAGTGTTCACCGTCCTGGTTGGGCCGTGACTCCGTGCGGCCCGTGAACCTAACAGATGCCTAGAAGGGGTGCCCTTCCTTGAACATCCGCCTGAATGGTTCTGTTCTATGGATAGTTGTAATCCACCTCAGTCCTAAACTTGTATAGCTACATAGCTTTATCAAGTTGAAAATGCTGATGGTTGGTGACCAAATTGGTTAACTTTTATGGTATATAATACATTTATTGAATTATGGCTGTAGGGGAGGTGGAGGCCATTGTGGGATATCATATAATTAATTTGGTTCATATATTTCTGGCATTAGAACGCTCAAGAGAAACCGATGTAATAAGTTCATGTTGTAGCACATGTATATAAATTAAATGGATGGCATTTTATTGTGCATAAAATCTCCTAGTGCAACTACTGTTTGTGTCATTTGATACTCACTATTACTAGTCTAAGTGTTGGCAAAATAATGAATACGTATAATTTACCCATTGATGAAGCTCACTGCTGGCATCGGCTGCTGAATAAACAGGAACTCGATACTATATCATACCCACTAAAAGCGTTCATGCATTATAATTTAGAAGGTTCTATCTACGATTTGTATTGTTATATAGAATAAATATTCTAATATTGTGAACTATTCCTCTATATGATTACAATAAGTAACTATTTAAAAGAATTTGAGCCATCGAGAAAGACTGGGCGATCAGTATGGCTGTAGGGGAGGTGGATGCCTTTATGGGATGTATAATTAATTTGCTTCATGTATTTCTGGCATGGAAAGTGTCTATATCATTATTGTATGTTTTTGTTAGTAATCAAAGTGAAACGAGGTGAAGAGAGAATAGCTAGCTATATAGGGAGATGAGAATAGTTATTATTTTTGACAGGGTATGAAGCGCCGGAACCCTGTACAGATTTGTGATGCTCGGCATTTATGTACACAAAATGTACGGGAAAAAAACGTTTTGAAATTCGGGATTGTCCGGAAAAGCCTCGGTATTGTCTTCAGCCAAAGCTGCCGACACATTGTTGTGATCATTTAGATGAAGTGAAATGGGATCGGTTTAATTACGTTGTCCTCCTCCTAGCTGAACTTGACCTAGGGATGCTCTGATATCCGGTAGCTATTCGGTTTACGGAATAGCCCGTTTTTAATATCTAGGCAGGAAGCAACTTGAAATCCGGCTGGATAGCCAAATACTACATCACATTATGAGGAAAAATTGGTGGCTTTAAAAAACATATAGCTGTAATGAAGTGCCAACAAAATAAACGCTTCACGAAACAAGTATAAACCTTTCTATGTAATGGCTTTATGAAGAAGAACGTGATTGAGGCAATACGGAAATGGGCCGCCAATTCAATACTGAAATGGTTAACCAAAATGCTGTTGCTGGGTCACAGTAGCAAACATGTAGCATCAAGTTATGTACGCACATACACATTGCAGCCTACATTGGTGGTCGGTCAATGTACTGACCAGATTGGAATATGTTTATGAACTTATCTTAAATACAGCTATTCTTGCTTGTAATGTTTCCGCATCAAGATTCATTAGAACAAAAAGCAGAAGCGCATGCTAAACCATATGGCGTTTACTACATTACAGAGATATAGCTTTTTATCTAGAGAGTTGAGATAAAAGTTATATGATCGAGAGAATTGAGATAACAAAAGGTATAATTTCACAGTGCCAGAATGAACGGGTTTGCATTGCACAGTTTCACATGCCGGGCACCTCAGCTGTTCAATCGAAGGTCACTGTAAATACGCGAAATCAGATGTGTGGCGCAATTGGCAGCGACAGCAAACATCTTGAGGTTGAAAAGTCGATTGGACAAGATCTCAGCTGCGTTGCTGATGAACATCTAATCAGTGTGAGGATAACTCTCTTCTACAACGCGTCGCCGACTTGTAATCTGGCAGGCGAATGTGGCAGCAACATTCAAATGCTGATGGCACAGCACGAGTGGAGAATGTTTCCGCAGCTTTGGGTCAGGCTGCAACTACGCTGAGACCGTCTAAAACAGCAAAGTACCTCCAAGTATACAACTAAGTATCAGACAGCTACCTATGATTGCACTGCTAGCAATGACAGACTTGTTTTTACCCCTCAGGAAGTGGTGGAGTTAGGCAAAAATAGTATCGAAAGGCTCCTCCCTCGTGTCAGACCACGATTTCTTCCGCCATTCGATTACCCCACAAGCATTTAGTAGCTAAACTGCGGTGGCTTAATCAGAGAGATCGAAAAGGAAGGTTGCGCTCGTCTGTGCATCCGACTTGCTGTGAGAACTAGAGCTGTGCATTGCAATGCCAACTTCGAAGCTCGTCTGTGCATCCGACTTGCTGTGAGAACTAGAGCTGTGCATTGCAATGCCAACTTCGAAGCTCGTCTGTGCATCCGACTTGCTGTGAGAACTAGAGCTGTGCATTGCAATGCCAACTTCGAAGCTCGTCTGTGCATCCGACTTGCTGTGAGAACTAGAGCTGTGCATTGCAATGCCAACTTCGAAGCTCGTCTGTGCATCCGACTTGCTGTGAGAACTAGAGCTGTGCATTGCAATGCCAACTTCGAAGCTCGTCTGTGCATCCGACTTGCTGTGAGAACTAGAGCTGTGCATTGCAATGCCAACTTCGAAGCTCGTCTGTGCATCCGACTTGCTGTGAGAACTAGAGCTGTGCATTGCAATGCCAACTTCGAAGCTCGTCTGTGCATCCGACTTGCTGTGAGAACTAGAGCTGTGCATTGCAATGCCAACTTCGAAGCTCGTCTGTGCATCCGACTTGCTGTGAGAACTAGAGCTGTGCATTGCAATGCCAACTTCGAAGCTCGTCTGTGCATCCGACTTGCTGTGAGAACTAGAGCTGTGCATTGCAATGCCAACTTCGAAGCTCGTCTGTGCATCCGCCACTTCGCAACGGATCACCTCGTACGACTAGAATCAGACATTAGACAGGGCTTCGTCCGAAGAGAACATGTTGTTTCCATAAAAAGCATACGACACTACTTATGCACCGTAAAAGTTTGAGAGGTCGGCTACCGCGTTTCATCCACCAATTTCTACAAAACCGCACCTTCAAGGTCAAGGTCGGCGACACTCAGTCTCCGTCATATCCTCAGTGTCACTCTTTTTATCCTCAAAATCGATCAGTTAGCCGTCATTCGCGATACGGAAGACTGCTCTCATCACTATACGTGTAAGACCTACAAATAAGCTACGGACACCCCAGCCTCATAACAATTCAACATGAACTCCAGAAGTGCCGAAACCTAGTCGGGAACTGGGCTTCCCTAAACGGATTCCTATTCTCGCCTTCTAAAACTAAAAGCATGCACTTTACCCTTGTGGCCGGTTCACACCTGAAACCAGCCTTGACGCTGCACAACACATCTTTAGTATACGAAGAAACGATCAAATTCCTGGGTCTTATGTGGGACCCTAAACTCACGTGGCCATCCCACATCGCAGCCCTGGCGACTCGCTGCAAAAGGTCGACGGGACTTATCCAATCGGTAACATCCCTGAAGTTCGGTGCCGACATGGACACCGGAATGACGTTGTTCAGAGCAATAATACGATCACGCATGGGCTACGGAGCCGTTGTCTACGGTTCTGCAGCCAAAACTACTCGCGACCCTCTTTCGACCATCGCAAACATTGCTTTGCTTATCACAATCGGCGCGTTCCACTCCACCCCAACCGAATCCCTTAACGTGCTTGCTAACGAACTTCCACTTCCACTTCCGCTCCGGCGAGACGAACTTTCACTACAATACTATTTTAAGACTAGAAGTCTAATCAACAACCCAGCAATTAGCCATATCACCAACATATCCAATAAGCGCCATTTGCGCCTGAAAAGAATATACGCCCACCGTTTCCCCTACGTGTGGACAACCTGTTGACCTCGCTAAACATCAATCGTAAAGCTAATAAGCCTTCATTTTCCTACCGAATCCTCCAAATTAACACACCAACATGGATGATCAACCCAAAACTGGTCAACCTAGACCAGCAAATGTAAACTAAAGCAACTACTCCAACCAACGCGTATAGGCAGGAATTCCTAAGACTGTTTGAGGAAGAATATTTAGAGCACCGCCACTTATACACTGACGGCTCCAAAACCGCGGATGGAGTGGGAGCCGCCGCTGTGTGCGGAGACATCCCACTCTCGGCCACCCTCCCACAAGAGGCCTCCGTGTTCTCTGCGGAGCTCCTCGCACTCGAACTAGCCCTCTCTATTGCAAAAACAGATCGCTTCCCCAAATACGTTGTATTCTCAGACAGTCTGAGTGTCCTCACCCAGCTTTAAACACTGCACTACGAACATCCCGTTCTACGTAAAATTCAGCACGATCTCTTTGTGATGGCCGAGACGGGTCAGGCAGTTGAATTCTGCTGGATCCCCGGACACGCGGGAATAAGAGGAAACGAACGTGCGGACTTGCTTGCTAAACTGGCATCTACTCGCCAAGAACAATTTTTCGCAATACATTGCCGGGACTGCCCTATCATCAACTCCCATATAACATCCCGATAAGATGAAATGTGGCAACATAGTGGACAAAAAATGCTTTCAGTCAATCCCTCAGTCGGAGAATGGGAAACAAAGTTCACCAACAGAAAATACCAAGTGTTCATCAACCGCTTGTGCACGGGACACACGTGGATAACTCACAACCACCTGATGGATGTCGACATAGGACCAAACGCGCCACCTTGCCCCTGTTGCCACTAAGTAGCTATCAGCGTGAAACACTTACTGATGGATTGCAACGCACTCGCGGCAGCCCGACGAGCGTCCTTGAATCCCCCGTGCAACCTACAAAGCCTACTCACGGACCCAACCTACCGTAAAAAGCTTATCGCTAACTAAAAACGCGTTAACTCCTTACTCTCTTGTACGCGCTTGTACGCGAATATGCCACAATTGAAATATGTAGTTGGTTTCATCTTGACAAGACTAACATTTTCGTACGCGAGGTTGTGCGAACTTACCAGAATCAATGGCGGTGACGCCCTACAGGGGATCCTAGTAGGACTCACGTTGAGGTTCCGGTGGAAATGAGACTCAAATCAAAATCGTTGGGAAACGTTTCTCTCTTGACATCACGTGCAATTTCTTCACGTATAGAGTTGTTGAAGAATAGAACAAACTTCCAGTGGAGGTGGTGAACAGCAATACAATCGAAACGTTTAAGTCACGGCTCGATAAATTCAACATAAATCGCCGATAAACAGCTAAGCGAGACCGTTAATTTTCTTGATGTTATAAAAACTGAAATGACACATGAAGTTCTCTTAGGCGTTCTACTTCAGAACAAGTCCTCCTGCTAAACCGTTCCCTTTCTTGATATAAAAACAAATGGCACATGACGTCAAAACTAATCAATCCTTTTGCTATCAAAAGGCAACCTAGTTTGGGCTAATAGGCCTGTTGTTGTCTTCCCCCCCACGACAACACCAAAGCACAGAAACACCGCACCAACCACAAAAAAAAGCAGATGCAGCACTCAGCAAGCACATCCCAAGGCTTATGAGAAACACACAAAAGAAAGACAGACGTCGAGCTAAACAAACAAAACAAAGTCTAGCAGAACATTACCCAGAAAATCCGCCATCAACCTCTTGAATGCAGCCAGGAACTCCGACCCCATCACCAAACTCGGAAGGCTGTTCCACAACTGAACACATCTAGCTCCAAAAAATCTCTCCTCGATGTCTGTATTGCAAGCCGGCATCAAAAGCTTATAGACAAGTCTGTGAGAAGTACCTTTCGAGGGAATTGATGTATACTGAGCTTCCATGGATCTGAAAAAGACCTACGATCGGGTCGACAGGGAGGATGCTGCATTTGGAAGGAGTGGGGGAAAATTTGTTGAAAGTGGTTCAGCGTCTCTGTTAGCAGCGAAGCATGTGTGAGAGTGAGGAGCGAGGCGAGTGCTGGGTTCACATTGAAAATGGGACTGAGACAAGGTTGTGTTATGTCGCCCCAGCTGTTCAATATTAACATGGATGGAGTGGTCAGGGAGGTGAAGCACGAGTATAATGGTTCAACGCTTAGAGTTGTTGGGAGAAAATTAGATGAGTTTGCAGTTGAGTCAGTTACTGTTTGAAAATCATACGGCACTGATGACTGATTCGAAGAAGCTGTGTACGCTAGTGTCTGAGTTGGGTAGAGTGTGTGCGAGGAGGAAGCTGCGGTAAAAATTAAGTAATGAGATGTTCGAGGAATGTTGATCTGAGCAGAATTAGTGTTTTCCTAAATTGGGAGTTGTGGGAGGAAGTCAAGTGTTTTAAGTATCTGCGCACTCACGTGGAGAAGACTGAGGTAAAATCGCGGCTGAAGGAACGCTGTATAAAGGGTTTGGTGCACGAAGAGTGTGATGAGCTGTAGGATGTTGGGTATTGATGCAAAGAGAGGGCTGTATGAGGGTGTAGTTGTCCTAACTGTGCTGCACGAAGCTGAGGGAGGCGCGAGCAGCAGAGAGATGACGGCTGAGTGTTTTCTTCGAGATGGAGTGTTTGAAGAGCATGGCTGGAGTGAAGCCGAGTGGAAGGATCAATAACAACGTTGTTCGAATTAGAACGGGGATAGCAAGGAAGATAGAGGACAGTGTAGATTTAGATATTCTGATGGTGAGGATGGATTATGGGAAATTGGTGAAATGGGTGATAAAAGTAGTAGTGAGTGGACGTATGCCTAGAAGTTGACATAAGCTTGGATGGATGGATGGCGTGAAGCTGGCGTTAGGAAGGAGAGACACATGTGCCGAGGTAGCGTGATTGAAGAATTGTTGTAAATGGATGAGTTCTGGCGCAGCCCTGATGAGCTTTCCAGCTCTTGACGGCTCGTTGAGAATCGGGATGGTCGTGGGTGGGGGAGGGCCCGATTGCTTTGACGCGACAGGGGCACAGGAGTTGACTTATACTACAGTTTGCAATAAATCGCAAAGGGAATTCTGCTGACACTGTTTACAACCAGGATGACTACATTATCCGGGCACCTTATGAACTCCTGGAATCCCTTGCGTTTCTGAGGAAAGCAATAGGAGTTTTTTTTTTCATGTACTACTTTCACAAACGGTTTCGTGAATGCTTGATTCTAATGTTTTACGTCAATATGACGTAGACTCACTGCATCGCTAACTGCCGACTTGGCGTGTAGTGTAAGAGTAAGATCGACTCGTGTGTATGATAACACTAGACATCTCTGTCATACCTATGTACTTTAATCGAGTCTGTTCTTATGAACGTTTCTAGCATAACTGCAAATCTTTGATGAGGTTTTTGACAAGGCTCGAGTGTCATGTGTTAAAGCTACCAACTATGTAATGAGAGCAGGGAGGAGAAGTTTTGAATTACATCCACATTATAGCTTTATCGTTCCTACTTACAGGACAACCGCAGGTACTCAACAACAGCTCGTGTATAGACAACAACAAGTGCTGCAGCAGCGTCAGTTGCGATTACAACAACAACAACAGCAGCAGCAGCAGCAGCAGCAGCAGCAGCAACAGCAACATCAGCAGCAGCAGCAGCAAGGACAACCACAGCAAGAAGAACAGGATTCTGAAGAGTATCCTTCCGAGCCGGACTCCGTCCCTGTTCCGGGTATCCCCGCTGGGATGTCAATCACCAGTTTCCGTCGCGCCGTTGGAGACAACCCCCTTAAAGCCGACGAGCTAGAGAAACTCAAGCTGATAGTGGTGAAGTTTCTGGACACCGAGATCTTGGCCCCGAGCTCCATGGCTTTGGCTGTGATCATAGCATCGTCCGACACGAGGTTCTCGGTGGCAAACATCGCCGAAAGCTTGTTGAGACGGATGGACTCAACGATAGAGTGGAACAGCAACTCCGTCATCTCCGGGATGTATATCCTCTTCCTGGGCACTCTCACCCCAATTGAAAGTAGTCCCGTTGAGAGATTCAAGAACCCGGCGAACACTAGGATCCGCTTGAAGCTGATGCCATGTTTCCTTAAATCCCGAGAAGCCACCAACTTTGCCCCGCTGGCCGTGAAGGTTTTTTGTGAGTGCCTTTGGGGTTCTTTCACCAACAGCAAGCTCAAGCAGCAAGGCATCAGTTTCCTACACCACATCTCGTTTAACGCGTCACCAGAAAAGTTGAAGCCCGTCGGAAGCATGCTGTTCAGCGGTGTCGTCAAGGTGATAGACGAAGAGAAGAACGACGCCAAACTTACGTCTCTGGCGTACGGCGCGCTGGCTAAGCTCTCCCTCACCCTGCCCAACTTGTTACTGTCCCACACCTCACAACTTCACTATCTTCACACTCTGATGGACGCCCTTACTCACGAGGTGGGCGATGTACTGCTTGCCATTCAAGAAGCGCTGTCTATGGTTGCGCCGGTGTGCAAGCAGCTCTCCCCTGACAGTCAGGAGCAGCTGTGTATCATCCTCTCCGACCATGTGCAAAACGATAACCCCGCCTTGAGAAGGACGGCTGTCCACTATGCAGCCTCCGTGTTCCCGCAGACACATTTCGCCTCGCGGTTCATCTTACTTTTAGCTACTGGAGACAGTCAGGACGACATCCGCCTGGAGGCGACCCGCGAGCTGTACCGTTCCGTCGGTGAGGACACCTCCGGCAATCCTCTGCACGAGACGCCCGGCTTTGCTGCCATGCTGCGCTACACCGTAGAGAGGATGAATGCAACGCCCCGCACCCGGTGGAGAGACGTGGCTAACACGCCCATACCCTACTCGCTCAGAGTTATGGAGGAGCTGTTGCTGTACCTACAGCACTGCCTGGCTGTGGAGAGTGGCAGTAACCTGGTCTCAGGAAACTCAGGGTCTGCGGTAGCCTCGTTTAGAGACGGTGCCCTCATGTGGCCGGACTGCAACGCTGTCGGCCGCTTTGTGCAAGCCTCCCTCGCCGCCTACGACGGACAAGAGAAGGAGCCGTTTCGACAGTTCTTGGGCTTGTGCGAGATGGCTGCCAACGCGTGGTCTTCTTCAGCAGTAGAGGCGATAGTGCGTGTGGTGGCTGTGGCGCCTGCTCTGATCGCCCCGCACTACACGGAACGCACAGATTGGATCAGACGCTTTCTCATCAGGGCGGGTCATGCGGGGCAGGTGGCTGCTCTACTTTACGGCGTGGTGGCAGGACAGGTGGCTGATTTGGACAAGTTCGAAAAGATCATCCAGAGCGTGAGGTCTTGCAAGGATCTGCGTCTGGATAGCCAGGAGTGCTGCATCCTGGCCGCGGGGCACAGTCTGGCCATGGCCAAGCACCGCCTGCTAAGGGACGATGACGTGGTCATTGAAGATGACTGGCACTTCTTTAACGCTACCCTCCGAGACTTGGTCAACGAGCTGGTCAACTGCGACCCAGGCCTTCAGTCGAGCCTTGTTTCTGCCGTGGGTGAAGTCGCTCGCTTCACGCCTCTCACCGTGCCTGTCGGAGACATCGTGCCCCTCCTGCCCAAGAAACAACCCAAAGAAACGGTCAGCGTTGATACCGCTGATACTATGGACACCTCTTCCTCAGCTCCGACAATCCAGAAAAAGAATTTGAAAACCTCAGCTAGCGGAAAGAAGGAAGGTAACCTTGCTAACCTGTTTATCGTGCTATCCTCTGTGTATGAAAACAGCAAGCTACCCTCCAAGGTGCGGGAGCAGGCGATCCAGAGTACGGGGTATCTCTGCGTGGGCCAGCCTGACATTCCCCTCAAGCACGCTATCATTCAGAGCCTGTTGGACCTCTCCGGCCAGGTTTGTAGTCATTAGGGCTGCTGGAGTCAGGAATCTTGGAAATTCTGAGACTAGTAGGAAAATTATTTAGTTGAAGTCACTATTTTCATTTAATGTTCGAAAATAGGATGAGTTGATCTGATATTAACTTTTGGCAGATGTAAAATCGATTTGTAAATTTATGTTCTTACCAGTCCATTTAATGACCAAGTTACAACAATTGGCTCTAATATAATATAAAGCATTTGATTAGCATTTGTTCTAATGCTTAAGCTTCATGGTGCTTGTTCACTGTATCCCCTTCAGAGCGGTGAGCTAGAGATTCACTTTTCTGTGGGCGGGGCGCTGGCAGACTGCGTCTTGGGCCCCGACTCGGCCTCTGCTCGCAACTTGTGGACTGAGGAGGACCCAACCAGCACCGCCTCAGCTGATTCGGGAGGGACGGAGGCGAGGATGGAGGCTTCAGGGTGCAAGAAGGTGCCTGAACCAGAGGTTGTTGAGCCTGGGATTGAGCGAATTGCTTATGTTAATTAGTATTTTGTGCTAATTGTATATTGATGCCAAGTAATTTGTTGTGTGAGGCATTCTGAGAGGCAGTGTTGAGGAATTCACGTAATGTGTGAATGTTTCCAACGAAGGGTGCAGAAGCCTTAGGCATGCATTGAAAGAAGAGGCATGTGGTTCAGCCTGTTGTCAGGAGAACGAAGTGGGCTGCATGTGCAAGGCGGGGAAGACTGGTGCGCAAATTTTTGAAGAGAACAAGATGTAGCTACTGGAAAGAGTTGAATGAGTAGGTGGTGGTTAAAATTATAAACATATTTGGACGCTTGTTTCACACCAGTCATCCACCCAAACTTCGGTCTACCTCTAAACCTATGTCAACTCGCCTCCGCATTCATCACCATTTTTGCCAGTCTCTATCCATCCTCACCATGTGCCCGAACCATCTCAGAACACGCGAATCAACTCTCTCCTTTAACTTCTTCACCATCCTTGCTCTAATTCGAATTACGTCGTTATTGATCCTGTCTCTCAGTGTCACTCCGGCCATTCTCGTCATATATATCATCTCGAAAACATTTGATCTTCTTCTCTCTGCTGCTCTCATCCCCCGAGTCGCAGCTCCATGAAGCACAGTTGGGACAATACCCTCAAACAACCCTCTCTTTGCTTTCATTCCCAACATTGTACTGCTTATTACGCTCTTCAATGCACCTAACACTTTACACCCTTCCTTCACTCGCAACATCGCCTCAGTTTCCACTAATTCTGCTCGCATCGACATTCCTCGAGCATCTCATTACTTTACTTGTATCCACGTTCACTGGCAGCTGAGCCCGTTGCTATTTGCGGATGATACGGCCCTGGTTGCGGATTCAGAGAAGCTATGTAGACTAGTGTCTGAGTTTGGTAGAATTTGTGAGAGGAGGAAGCTTCGAGTGAACGTGGGTGATAGTAAAGTAATGAGATGCTCGAGGACTGCCGATGCGAGCAGAATTAGTGTCCTCCTAAATGGAGAGTTGTTGGAAGAAGTTCAGTGTTTTAAGTATCTGGGCTCCCATGTGGAGAAGACTGAATTAGTAGAAACTGAGGTGAAGTCGCGAGTGAAGGAGGGGTGTAAAGTGTTGTGAGCTCTGAAAAGCGTAATGAGCTGCAGTACGTTGAGGATGGAAGCAAAAAGAGGGCTGTTTGGGGGTGTCGTTGTGCCAACTGTGCTGTACGGAGCTGAGACTTGGCGGGTGAGAGCAGAGGAGAGAAAAAGGTTGAAAGTTTTCGAGATGAAATGTTTGAAGAGCATGGCTGGCGTGTCGCTGAGAGACAGGTTCACTAACGACGTGGTTCGGATCAGAACGGGAATGGTAAAGAAGTTAGAGGACAGAGTTCATTTACGTGTTCTGAGATGGTTCGGGCTCATGGTGAGGATGGATGAAGGGAGATAAGTGGAAAGGTGTTGAAGTCAGTGGCGAGTGGACGTAGGCATAGAGGGAAACCGGAGTTTGGGTAGATGGATGGTGTGAAACAGGCGTTAGGAAGGAGAGACGTGAGTGTGGAGGTAGCGAGAGAGCGTGCACTGGATAGGCATGTGTGGAGAATGATAGTGAACGGATGAGTTTTGACGCTGCCCTGATGTGCCTTCCCGCCCTAGGCATATCGTTGACTGACGGGATGGTCGTGGGCGGGGGAACCCGATCATTGGACTCGGCAGGGGTAAACCAGTCACACTGTCGGGCCCTGCTGCCGACACTGACCTCAAACCGCACTCAAGACCCGGACGGTGTGTTGCGGGGTCCCTGGCCGGACCCTTTTGCGCAAAAGAGCTAAGGTTTGTGAGTGTATGAGAGTGTGAGGTGCGCCTTGCAGTCGGCCACCTCTCTTGATGGGGGATTTCGGACTAGTTTATGTATCTGTACGTTCACTCGAAGCTCCCTCTTCTCACACACTCTACCTACTCCGATACCACCCTACACAGCTTCTCTGATTCCGCCGATAGTGCCGTATCATCGCAAACAGTAATTGGCTCAACTGGCAACTCCGCCCATTCGTTTCCAACAGCTCCTAGTCACGACCCAATACATTCGCGTTCACCTATATAATAGTTTTTGCAGTGAGACAGGTCTGTGAGAAGTACCTTTCCAATGGAAAAGATGTGTTCTGGGCCTTCATGGATCTGGAGAAGGCATACGACAGGATTGACAGGAGAGCGCTGTTGCTATTTGCTGATGATACGGCCCTGGTTGCGGATTCGAAGGAGAAGCTATGTAGGCTAGTGTCTGAGTTTGGTAGAGTGTGTGAGAGGAGGAAGCTTCGAGTGAACGTCGGTAAGAGTAAAGTAATGAGATGCTCGAGGACTGTCGATGCGAGCAAAATTAGTGTCACCCTAAATGGAGAGCTCATGGAGGAAGTTCA
>SDVV010001831.1:0-24485 GCA_016164225.1 Gammarus roeselii
CCATCCCCAACGTCCTACAGCTCATTACACTCTTCAGTGCACCCAACACTTTACATCCCTCCTTCACTCGCGCCTTCACTTCAGTTTCCACTAGTTCAGTTTTCTCCACATGTGAGCCCAGATACTTAAAACACTGAACTTCCTCCAAGAGCTCACCATTTAGGGTGACACTAATTTTGCTCGCATCGACAGTCCTCGAGCATCTCATTACTTTACTCTTACCCACGTTCACTCGAAGCTAGTCATAATTGGAAATAATGAGTGTTTGCCAAAATCAAAGGTAGTGACATATCAGTGCTATCGCAAAAACATCCTCACACACTGTATGGAGAATATAGTATTATCCCACATATTTGTCAATGTGTGTGATAAAGGAATTTAAAATAGAATAAAAGTTGAAGCATAACATATAGTCGAGTCAGCTGTAAGAATATGTGAAGGAAGAGGGAAAATGATTATCTGAAGTGGATATATTATAGATCCTATTTTTGGGTACCTAATACTTGATAGCAAAACAACTTATGCTGTGAATGAGTAGACGATGTTGATGAAATCAATATATTGAATTGATATAAAAATTAATGAATATATGGTCACATTGAAATTAGGTAGAGAATAAATAATAAATGGATGGATGAAGTTGGAGAATATACCATAAACGGTAAATGGCATGTCACATGCACGCCAAGCTTTAGGGCTTATCAAGATAAGAGAGTTCCCTGAACAAGAGTGAATGCTGGTGAACGCAATGGGAAAAAACTAATCACTGCACTCATGAAATCCTGGCTATACATGGAGTACAAGGCTGCGATAAGAACGGAAATTACGATCAGGGAAATGGAGACAAGATTCAAGACAATCAATAGTTTATCTGATGACAATTTGAGAGCTCAGAATGGTCGTTCAGTAGAGGCTGCAAGCAGTAGCATTGTTGCTCTGGTCACAGTATCACAACAGGTGTCCAGTGAACTTATTCTTAATTCCTAATTTCGCATTTGATTAAAAAAAAAAATTATGTAGTTTGGCAAACTTTTATGGTTGTATGTTTACAGCCATACGTCTGGAGGAAATGCTGATGTATAAATCCATACCACAAACCATACATACAATCTTGGTGCAGGGATGTCGTAAACAACACGCAAAATTAAAAATGAGTTCAACCTTTTTAACTGATAGTACCATGTTGTTATCTTCATCCAGCTACTTGTGTTTTCACCAACTTTTTGCATTGTACAAAGCTATATGCTTCAGTACAATACCTCTTGCACAGTGTCGTCTGTGATCATATATTGTCACGCTTGCGTGTGCATAATAACTGTGTTTGGGCCAGGACCCGTTTCCCATGCCCTGTGTACATAAAATGTATAGACACTTGCTGTGTAAAGACTATTGTAACGCATCTCCATGTGTGCTGAGAACTGTAATAAATTCTACAACATGTGAATACACAAGCATGAATGACTTGAGCGATTTAAAGCCACATCCGGAGACCGCCTTTGAGCGTTTCCGAGCCTTTGCATTCATATGCTTTAACTACAAGGAGGGTACACCCGTAGAGACAGCTATCCTTACATGCTTGAGTTCATCTGTGCTGCTTCTGGTCGTCATCTCGGTATGTAGTTATCTTTATATTCTAATGACGGTCAACACTGTGAAATGCCAAGGTCAGTATGATGTGGTGGTTTTCTGTCATGTCTTTATTATTATAATACATACTAGTTTTCTATTATGTTTTATTATTACATATCATATTGTAGTCTTGTGTTAGGTTTTATACTTACATTACATACTGTAGTCTTGTGCTATGTTGTAATCTTGCATCCCATGGTTGTGTGTAAGGCATGATAGTATATATGTTCCTGGTCTCTGCGCTGCATGCTGCTTCCAGCGCTCATGGCTGCGAGGCTGTGTGCTGCCCGGTGTAAAGTATGATGCGTCTTGCGTCCAGGACGTCAGTAGCTGGCCGGCGTCCAGGACGTCAGTAGCTGGCCGGCGTCCAGGACGTCAGTAGCTGGCCGGCGTCCAGGACGTCAGTAGCTGGCCGTTTTTGTGGTGTCCGTTGTTAGTGTTGCTTGGGACGTTACAACACGGACCCCAATTCTGCCTGGAGAACCAAACTTTCCCCCCATTGTTCTCGCCCTCACCCGCCACTGGGTGGCAGGAGATATTCTTGACCACAATGGGCTTTACCCAGGGTCCTCTGGGCTGCAGGTGTAAGGTAGGAACAGCTTGCTGCACTCATTTGTCAACACACCCACGTATTTTTTTATTCGTTTGCTGCACGCTTCCGCTAACAGCAATCCTCCTGAGAATCGATGCTCCTAAGAGTGCTTGAAAGTAACCATAAACCCTTTTCCGGCTCTTGTTCAAGTGCTTCTAGTGCTACCCAGTGCTGTGTCCACGGCAGAAAAGCGCTTGTGTTGGATTAGAAGTACTTTGTTCAACTTCCACATGTTGGACCAGGAGAAAAATGTTTCTCATTTTGACACATTTGCCATCTGTTGAAATTTGGTTGAAGTTTTTTTATCAAGACGGCGCTTCTCTGTAGTGGGCACACAGTTCTCCTGCTTCCAACTTATTAGTCAATTGTGAAAACCTTGACCTGTTGTCTCTGGATCCACCGGCCCTCTCTACTGGTACATCGGTCCTCCTGGTGTTCCCTGCCCCACTCTCCTGCAAAACACCTCAAAAGTGGACGTGTTTGCTCTCAGCTGCGGACTCTCACCTGTGCCTCAAGGATGGCCCAAATTCTTCACCACTTCCCTGGAGCTTCCCCCCTTCTCCTCATCTCTTTATCCTCACTCATATCTTTATTACATTCTTCATTTTCTTTTCTTTGTGTAGTTTGTTATGGTATTTAATTGCACGGTGTGCAGTTGTCCGTTGCTTTACAACTACTAACTTGCTCACGATGTACTCGGTACTCAGATATCAAGACTGGTACACAGTTGTGTTGTACTAACATACAAATCCATTCAAATTGAATCATCCACATCAGGCATACATAAATTCGAATATGTTGAATGTGTATGTAAAAAGCTTATTTAGATCTGGTAAGAATTCATTTACATACACAATAGAATAAATGCCGTAGCTTCTCTGACTTGCCTCATTAACTTGTTATTGCCCTTACCTAAACTTGCCATTAAATCATCAATGCCACATCGTTTTACTTTTTCTATAATCTGAATTTTTGCCGAAATTTTTTAACTGCACTCTTCCATTAGATTGCTAATTCATATTTTCTCGATTTTGCTCTGTGAGACGTTTCTTAATCAAAATAATCTGAGTCGTGTAACCTTTGATAGGGTTTCGTGCCCTGATTAGGGCTTTATGCCTTAATTCCTAAAATGTGTACCTCTGTAGTCAAGCTATGTAATGCTTATGACAAGCATTACATCATGCATCATTTGAAAGCTCTTGTATATTTTTGAAATTCCCTAAAATCATTCACAAAGTCTCATTCAACAAATGAAAATCATAGTGGCATGCTACACATTATTTCAACCTTATATTTTTTTATATATTTATCTCTTGTGTAGAGTTTGGCTATTATTTTTATTTTTGCATTTATTTCTGTAGCCATCATCACATGAATTACAAAAGTCATAAGCCTTTGTCAAAGACTAAAATGAAATGAGTAATTTTTTTTATGGTCAGTAAGAAATACTGAAGATATTTTTCCAATTCTTTATATTCTATCATGACCTGCCACCCCATAAAGAAGCAGCATTGACGTGCGGAAATTTTCATTGACCTTAAAAGAAATAATCAACTTGAGAAATGCTAGATTTTGTTAATGAGGGGGGGATCTCACTAATGATTACAGCACCGTGGCCACTGGCTGGACGGAAGATCTGCGTAAGCAATCCTCAACCCTTGGGAAAGTTGTTTTTGAAATTCAACCTTTTTTCTTGGCTCATCAATAACAAATCACTCATATTTATACAAGTAACAGACAATGCTGAGAGACGTGAGAGTATTGCTGTGACCGACAATGTCTAGTATTAGCTGTATTACTTCTAACCAAGAAGGATTTTGTTTCTGGTATTCTTTCATTTATGTTCATACTGTACCTGCCCTTTAATTTTCTAACTCCTAACTCTGCTGCGACCTATATTGTTTGGTAACTCTGTCTATTTTTTTTACTCTGTTTCACACCCGCTTTGTGTGCTTCTAACATTTATGTGTTATTTCCTCTGCTCACTAATTCGTCTGTGCTCTCTCACCATCTACTCATCTCCAGTCTGCATCACACCAACTATGTCATAACTCTTTTTTTCTCAACTCTTCTCTTATTTGGCTATTATAATCTAGTCCCAACGAACAATCACTATTTTCCAGCTTTTCTTTTTCTTCTGCATATAATTAGCCACTCTAACATGATCTTTTTTCTTCCTTCAAGAGACAGTTTTCTCCTACTTGGCACTCCTTATCCTATCACAACATTTCCTCAATATTTGTTAGCACTGAGATTTATTGTACTCATAGCCCATTCCATCAAATTCTCTATCATCCAATATGGCCTCTGTCATTATTTTAAGAAACTTATTCTATTTTGCTCAATTCATCCTCCGTTGTATTTCTCTACACCAAGCCTTGGTTTTCTTCATTTCCATTCTTCTCTTTTTCTCCATTCATATCTTTATCTTCATCATTCTCTTCACTTCATCTTGATCTCTTCCTCCTTAGTTTTATTTATTTACTTAGTTATTTATTTCTCTATTATTTCCAACTACTATTTCCCTCAATTACCTCCTCCTCCTCCTTTATTTCCCCCCTTCCTACTCGCCCCTAATCCCCTTCCCTACCCGCCCCTAATCCCCCCAGCCTCTCCCGGCCGCGGCACTCCCCGCTCCGCCAAGGTGCAGCGCTCCCGCTCCAAGTCTCCCTTCCGCTCCTTCCGCTGGAAGAAGGGCGCTAAGGCGAGCTCGCCCAGCGTCGCCTCACTTCACAGCAACGAGGACGATGACGACGAACGCTTCACAGGTAGCCAATACTCCCCCCGACACTGGTCCACACTGGCCAACACAGGTAGCTACTGCACTCTCCACGGTGGACTTTCGTGGCACCAGTAGTCACTTCACTCCTCCACTCCCCGGCTCAATGTTTAAGGGTCTTCCGTCTGGTCTTCAGGGATGAGGTGAGGTCCTTCTGTCGGCCGTGTCCCGTCACTGACGGGAAGGAGACATTCTGATGGGCCACTCGAGAAACTCTGGCAGGCGACCTTTTGAGGGACTGTTTCTTCCGGTACTGAACCCCATTGACTGAGCGCGGCCAACCAACACGCTGCGCTATGAACATTGACTCTGCAGCACTAGAAACCCTTGTCACTCTAGTTTATTGTACTCCTCACATGATACATCAAGGCTCTCCTCTTGGTGCAAAAGCACGCTCTTTACCAAAGGCATTGTCGTCTTGGATCCTCGGTAGCCGTTGGAAACTGCTGCGGGCTCTCTTGTGGCATTGCAGCATTTCCACGAGGTGCATAGTTGTGTACAGCTTGGAGTGGGCCTGCAAACTATGACAAGGAACATTATGACGGAACAAACTACTGTATTACAATGCTTGTCAAGGTTGAAACTTGTAATACATTACACAGGTTAAGACTTGGAGAATCTCTTGCAGACCTGAGGTTGTTGCTAGTCAAGACCAGAACTGGCCGCTGCTGAGCTTTGTCTTGGAGTGTCTCTTACTATTCACAGGACAATAGCCGATTGTAGCTCTACCCATTTGCTCACGACTTGCATTCAATTGGATCTTTCAATCTTCCCGACTATGATCACTCTGATGAGGTGTTGTGTCAACTACAGACTCATTGGGAACTCAGTTTGATCTGCGAAATTCTATGAATTGAAAACGTTTGGAGCAATTGTAGAAAATTTATTCGAAGGTAATTTTTTGTGATGCATCCATATGAAATCCTTCATGGATACATGTTGGTAGCTCTGTTGTTGTGGTAACCTTGGGTTGGACATATCAATGGCCTAGTGGATATCATGCACTATCACAGTAACTCGAGATGTTATTCTGTTCTGTCGACTCCCCACATGAATATTAGCGTGCAGGGTGCTATCGTAATTACAGGTTTCTGTTCCTTGGTGCCCTATGGGGGAGCTTATGATGGCTCGCGTTGAAGCTCTGGTGGAATGTAGGTTCAAATAAAATTCTGTTCCTTAGTAGCATGTAATCAAGATACCCATGTAACTTCTTAACAATTTGTCATGGACGTTGTTGGTACTCCGCCTGTTGGTTTTGCTCAGCCGGTCTCGACCTTGTCTTCCATTCATAAAGTTCTCAGACTTATTCAATAGTGAGTACTGATCGTAGGTTTAGAGCCGAGAGTCACGTGTCTTTCGGATAGTTCTAAGCTATGTGTTGTGGATTTTTTAGTTCTCCCGCGACTAGTTAGCCGCCTTATTTACTCCCAAGTGGGAGAGTGTTCTGTTTTTTATAACAGTGTGTTTTCTTTGTTCTCCTCCTCTCTGTGCTCTCTGGATGTGTTCTCATGGTCATCGATACCATTGCACTTTCTTCTCGCTTTTCTCACTCAAAACCTGTTGTTGATCAACTGTCTTACATGTTCTTACTTTAAATCCTGCTATTTTTATCTCCTACTTAATTATGTGCCTTTTCATTCCCGTGCCCCCTTTTTTATGTTGTCCACTCTCCTTCTATTTCCGCCTGACTTTTCACTGTTTTCATCGTCTGGGGGGCTCGTTGCAACGCGCTTTCCTGATACTTCGACTCGTTCGTGCTTCTCGCTGCCTTCTTCCCTGCATTACCCCTTGAAACTCAACCCTAATTACTGGACACTCGCTTCTGCCGACAATTTTGCAATGCACTGCCCGTCCTCTCCATGGAATCAAACATTCCCTATTTTCAAACATATTCAACCATGCCACACTGCTGTGTGTCCTCACATTGTTACACTTCCACACTGACTTTAGCCCCTAAAGCAGCCCCAGCTTCTATCCCAGTGAGCAGTGCCTATGCCTCTTCGGCAGGCCCTCCCACTGCACCCCCACCTAAAACAGGTATTACTTCTTCCCCCTCCACTTCTGTTCTCCCCCAAATTTCCTAATAGCATTATTAAAGGCTCGTTACAGCCACAGTAGCTGTGCCATCCCTCCCGCTCCTTCCGCCAGTCTCATAATTTTCCTGCTGGGTAAAAAATTTGTTAACAAGCTTCCCTTTCCGACCCATCGGCACTACACTTTCAGCACATTATTACCATCCAGGAAATCCTGTAAATATATTTGAAATAGCAACTGATTGTATACGTGTTTAAACAAGGCTAAATTGGTGATACCACCTGCCGCTGGGCATTGAAATGTAACTTTGATATATATATATATATATTTATATATATATATGTGTGTGTGTGTGTGTGTGTGTGCTGATACAACATAACAATTTACACTCCATCTCACAGTTTCATTCAACCCCTGGATGCTCTGATTGATTTCATCATTTTCATAAATTCAGTGTTTGAACACGATCCAATCTGTTGGTTTGCATCAATGTTAAACTCGTAGGATTGGGTACCTTCTTATTGTAAATTTGTGTTCCCTCTTCTGTTCTGTTACTAAATTCCTTCTAAGTGGAGAACACACCTGGAGACACTTGATGAGTTCATTCTAACTTTGGCTAGTGTTAAACAATAATTTTCTTATAATAGGGTGAAGGGAATTGATAAAGAATGCCAGCACTACGATTCATCAGTCCACATTAACAAGAGAATGACTAGCCGTATGCTATTTACTTCTTGATAAAATTTACTATTAAATGGTCACAGGCCATTTTTCAAATTGAAATTTGGCCCAATTTTAATTTTATTGCCATTTGTTGACCTTCAATTGGTATGATATCCTAAGTGGGTGAAAGGCATTATTGGTTTGGTTTTTACAAACATTTTTTATTGATCTCAATCACATTTTAAATCTTACTTCAGCGTTGAAGAAAATTTGCAGTTCTCAGCTTCACTTGTACAAGGCTTTGAGCTGCGTGGGGGCTCTCTTCACAAACATCTTCAAACAAATAACTAGTCACAATCTATCCCTGACTCAATCATCCACATTCAGGATTCATTTTCTAGTCTTCATGCTTTTATGTCACATTTTGTTAACTGTATATCAATTTAAAATGAAACAACACTCCCTCCTTTTTCTACCAGGGCTGTCAGTTACTGCTATCAGTGCTGTTATTCTCTACACTCTGACTCCTCCTAGTTCTTAAACTGGTTTTACTTACACTAGCACCGAACTGAAGTTCATATCACTCCATCATTCTGTCAGGTCTCAGCCCCTCCATCTCTACATCATAATTTAGCCTTCTCCTTTAACTGCACAGCAGTTTTAATTTGGTTGTCCTGCCTCTGCATATGTTGCTACTGCTAATTGTTACTCTCCTGTATCTAGATAGCTTCATAGTAGTGATGCCCTTATCCAATGTTATTGCCAGGCTAGTTCAGTTACTCCAGTATGACTGGTCTTCCTCACTCTTGAAGATTCATACTTGGTTTTTCTAAATTTCCCTTCCTGCTGGCAATTTTTGCCATTTGCTGTAAATTTTTTAGTATACAACATGGCCACATTCATGTTGGCCTCTCTTGATAAGAAGTAGCTAGCTGTGTGTCAAGCGTTTGTACCTGGCTATTTCTAGCAAATCTAGCTGTTATTGGTCTATTAACAAAATTTCTCATGAAATGCAAGTTCCCAATTTCAGTAGCTTGCAATTTCTATATTTTTGACTGAGCCAATGCTGTAAGTCATCCTATTTAATTTTATCTTCAAAGATTTGTTCAAAACTACTTAGCTATTACTTGTTGTTGCATTGCTGTGTGTTTGTGATGTGCCTCTACTAAATACTTTTTGTGCCATCTTCTTCTTGTCTTCAGGCACTACTTGATACCTATATTTGTGAAAGATTTGTGAGCTATTACTTGATGTTGTGTACAAATCCTCTGTCTTCTATGCGGTGCTAGTTAGAGGGGGAAATGTTTTTGTCATAGTGAATTGGTCCTCGTTTAGCAAATAGCTATTCATGTACAATGTCGTTTTTGTTGCCATTGTTCTCACTCTCGCCCCCTACTACCACTTGGGTGCTGGTAATGACCCATAACATATCTGGAAACTAAAATCCCCTGAGCTTGACATCAATTGCCTGTTATTATGTAGTCAAAAAGTATCTGCAGTTGGCAGGTGCCTGCTGTCATCGCCAGGTGCTTGCTGCCATCACCAGGTGCTTGCTGCTATCGCTAGGTGCCTGTTGAGTCGCCAGGTCCCTATCGAGTCGCTTGATTCGCCAGGTGCTTGTTGGATCGCCAGGTGCCTGCTGCAGTTGCCAGGTGCCTCCTGCAGTTGCCAGGTGCCTGCTGCAGTTGCCAGGTGCCTGCTATAGTCGCCAGGTACCTGATGCAGTCACCAGGTGCCTGTTATAGTCTCCAGGTGCCTGTTATAGTCTCCAGGTGCCTGTTATAGTCACCAGGTCCCTGTTGCAGTCACCAGGTGCCTGTTGCAGTTGCCAGGTACCGGTTGCCGTCAGCAGATGCCTGATGCAATTTCCTGGTGTCGCTACCATAGCCGTCGTGCAGTCTTCATGTGCCTAAAGGCGTGTTCACAAGAGCCCTTTCTAAGGTTATGACTGTGGTTGTCTTGCTACATTAACGTAGCCATCCTCTGAGGTATCATCTCTTTTGCACCGGGCATAACGTTACCAGCTACGTCCCCTAATAGGAGTACAGTATTGGAGAGGTGTGTGAACACGCCTTTACTAGATGACAGTAGCATCATACGGCTAGATTAAAGCATCATATGACTAGACTTAGCGACAGCCTCCATACCTGGCTACTGCTGCCTCGCTCCTTCTTTACTACATACTTCTTGCAGTTTACTGGAATTGTAAGTAAATCTTTTTGCATTTACTCCTATCATAGTAATGTCTTTTTGTCATTAAACTTGTTAAAAGCTTCTCGGCAAAAAGACTGAAAACGCGATCCGAAGCCCCAAACGTTTTCATATGTAGATAATTACCAAAAAGTATTTTCTATCTCTGGGATCGCATATGTTCCCATCAGCTGCTGTAACTGTTAGAAATAACTTTGTGTATCTGAGATGATGATGGACATGCAACACGCCCCAGTTTGTGTTACGACTTTCTTGTTAGTAGTAGCCACTTTAGTAGTTTATTGGTTACTAAGCAGCTATCACACATGTGTGCTCTATGTTGTTGTATTAACAGATTTTATTGCTGACTTTACGGCAGTACAGAAAGTTGAATCTGCTTCAGCTATTCGTTACTGGTGGTGCTCGTTCTCCGATGGAGATGAGTTACCTAACCTGACCTAACCAGCGAGCACATGTTTCTCTCGAATAGAGAGGGGCTCTGATCTGTTGTCTCCTTCTTGGGCGACAGTAATGCTCGTCTAATGCCAGTGCCATACCTGAGCCTTAGGAAATTATTCCGTGTATGAAGAGCTGTTGTCTCCTCTTGGGCGACAGTAATACTCATCTAATACCAGTGCCATACCCGAGCCTTAAGAAACTATTGCTTGTATGAAGAGCTAATGATGCTTGTGTGACCCTATTAATTGCTCTTATGGGATGATGCATTTAAATGCATTGCAAAACTTCAGTCGGCAGCAAGACCGTCTTCCATCACCGTAGTGTTCCAGCACTGTGGCTTATAGAATCAATGCTCTTTTACCTTCACGCCATTTCGGCGGCATCTTTGATTCAGACTAAAAGCGACATACACCTAATAGGAGGCTAGCGTTGCCACTTTGTATTCCGCTATCTGGCATTCAGTCAGACTTGTGGCTTTCCGCCATTTTGCTTTCACCGGCTTGCTGCCTCAGATAGAAAGTTACCCCGGGGAAGGACCCTTGGTGTTATAGTGCTGGTGATGCAGGTTCCTACTTCTGAGAACATTCGTGTTGTGGTATAACATGACGTCATTAGATCCATATCATCCATGGGCAGAAACCCTCACTAACCCAATTATAGCAGTGGTACTATCACTTCAATTGTTCACACCAGCATATCTTTCATTTGTGAAAAGTCTACGCTTCCCTTTGGTCGGCGTTAGTGCTAGAAGCGTGAAAACCTGTGAACTTTAACAACGTTCCTAACGGTCGAGTTTTAGCAATTTCAGCAGGTTTTACACGCCGTAAAAACGCTCGGTTATTTTGAGTGGTGGTGCGTCTTCATACACAAATGCCGAAATCCGTAACCAATGGTATCCCTGATGGCGTTTGCATGATAGTGATATACCCTCATTTTCCTTACAAGGCTTGTCACTTGTCGCCCGCTCAAGTAGTTACAAAGGACGGGCAGGGTTACCCCTCTATATACGTTTTGTTTACCAGTCCTCATTTACTCATTCTTTATCCTTGTCACCAAACGATGGCTCTTCAGTCTGATCTTCAGGAGTAATGAAGGAACGAATGAAATGTACAGTAGTGAAATAAAATTAGTTTATCATTGAAGATTGAGTGAATTCTTTGATGATCAATTTTTGTTCGATATTTGAAATCATTGAATGTTTAATTGATACTATCCATTAAAAGGGATTGTTTGGATATAATACTGTAAGAAATTTTAATATAAAGTCAAATTCCACGTGAATAAAGTTTCAATTTTTTCAGTTCTTGACTAATCATAAACAAAATTTATTTTGCTACTGGACAACGTTGTTCAAAATTACATTAAATTAGCACAAGTAGCAATAGTTTTGTGCTGTTCATTAGCACATCGTCAGCGCTCTGGAAGAATTGCGATAATTTGAAATTAGTTGAAAACCAGATGGGGGAATGAAATATATCTGGCTGGCCGGCCTTCTAGTAGGTGTGTCAGGTGTATGTTGTTTTCTAGCCTGGATCACAGATCCCGCCGAGATGGCGTGGAGACCCAAGTGCGTTGGGTCAATAAGCCACAAGAATTTTAAATTAGCTTGGCGATGTAGATACTGCATTTTGTAACAACGCAATAGAATTTTCTTAGGAACCAATTTTTTCAGCTTTATTTTTGAGTTTGTTGTCGGTTTTATCCCTAAGTTGTATCCTTAGCCCATTGCTTGAATATGACCGTAGCTGATGAGTTGTCTCATCTAATTGGCTCTTAGATTCCTCGTGTCTGTACGTCAGCTCTGCTGGGAACACCACGCCTATCAACAACTTACCTTCTGTTTGCAACCTTGTGAATGAAATCTTTACCTTCATAGCTAACTCCTGCCCCTCCCAACTTTCCCCCACAGAGCGCAGCAGCCCCGGTGAGGAGGACGTGTTCGAAGGGTCGCTGGTACGCAAGCACGAGTGGGAGGCAACCACCAAGAAGGCCTCGAATAGGTAAGGTTTTGGAAGCATATAACAGATGGATGCTTCTGATCGGCAATTTCTGCCAGTAAATGTCACCAGGCTCTTCAGAAACAAACTCTTCAAGCTTTCAAGCTACTCATTTCCTTTTGTGGTCTTACCAGTTCCTCTGAAGTGTCGTAGCTGTATAACGGGTACTCATTCAATAATGAACTATTTTTTTTCAGCTTCGGTTTGCATCTTTGTCATGATATAAACCCTTTACCGCATATTAACTCTTTTATCTCGACTTTGGTGTAAATAGCCTTTACGCCCAGTCCAATTTCTTTGCCAGCCATTAGGTTTCGCTGGTGCCTATTATGTTTATGAATAAATGTTAGTGGAGACACCCACTATCATCCCTCCTGGAATGAGAATGTTCAGATATTCATCTGCCCACATCATGAGTGTAACGACCTCCTCGCTCTTTTGCAGGTCGTGGGACAAGGTGTTCGTTGTGCTACGCGGCTCCACCCTGATGTTCTACAAGGACAGCAAGACATACAAGGCCTCTCCAGACCAGTACTTCAGAGGGGAGGTGCCCATTGACCTGCTAGACTCACAGGCTTCCATCGCTGAGGACTACACCAAGAAGAAGAACGTCTTCAGGCTAAAGTGAGTAGTGTGCGGGGACGGCGAACAATGATGGGAGAGTGTCATTAGAAAGGGGAGTAATGCTTGGCGATGGAGTGTTTCGGGATCGTGGGAGAACATTTTCCAGCTGAAACAGGGAGGAGTGTTCGGAGACAGAGATGGAAGGAGAGTGTCAGCAAGATTAGTATTAAGGCTTGGGGAAGGTGTATTGAGATTGAAGAACGTTTTCCAGCTGCAGAGATGGAATGGGGGGGTAGCAGGATAGTGAGTAATGCTTGGGGATAGTTTATTGTGACTGTAGGGGAACGTTTTCGTGCTAAAGTGTAAAGTGTTGGAGAACAGAAAGAAATGGTGGGAGATCATGAACAGGTTAGCGAGCAAAGCTTGGGATAGTCTATTGTCATGGTAATAGAATGTCTTCCGACTAAAGTGAGTTAAACGAGGCGTAGCGTCTGCAGGCTGAAGTAAATGTCTTCAGGCTAAAGTGAGTGCAAACGGAGCGCAGCGTCTGCAGGCTGAAGTAGATGTCTTCATGATAGAATTGATGGTGTTGCTGAAAGAACAGCGTATAAAGATGGTAAGAGAAGGTATTGAACAAATAAGGTAGCAGCTACCTCAGAGTGTGTTAAAACGGTAAAATTACCTTCAGGTTAAAGTGTCTCCCATGAACGACCTCAGGTTAAAGGAAATGACTCCAAGTCAGAGTGAGCAGATGGTAGTGCTAGGGCATGCCGTATTGCAATAGTGGGAGAACATATTCAGACTACGTCAAATTTAATTCTCTGGCTAACCCCGTATCTGTTTCAAGTTGATGCGCTGGTAAGTTTGGTCACCTTAATCTGTTGCAGGTTGGCCAACGGTGGCGAGTACCTTTTCCAGGCCCGCGACGAGAAGGAGCTAGAGGGCTGGTTAGATGGCCTACAGGCGGCAGCGCAAGGGGGCATGGGGGGCGCTGCTGGGGGCAGGTCCTCGCAGACACTGCCAGCAGGCTCCGAAAAGATGGACGAGCCCAAAAGAAGGAGTTTCTTTACACTCAAGAAGAAATAAGGGACCACCTAAAGCAGCAGCGGCCCCGTCTTAACCATCACCGCTGCAAGCGAGAGGGATAAAGGAGAGGAGCCTGACACAAACAGTAGCTAGCTGCATGCCAGGGAGGGCACAGCGCCCTCAATAATGTTCTTTGCTGCGGTGTTGCTATGAACGGAAGATCTGATCCCTATTGTTTGGCTCCCCCTCCTGTGTTTATAATTGATGTCATCTGTTAGGAGATCTGGTTTTGCTCCATGGACTGTATCTCATTTCTCGGGTAAATTTCGTTGTATAAAATGCCAAGTAGCTCTTCGCTTATGACTCAGACATTTGCAAAAGTGCTTGCGTTTTATTGACGGAATTTGACCCGAAAGCGCCAACATCACTGCCACCGGCACCACCGCGTGCTGGAGAGTTTAGGACGAGACACCTCCTCCTCTCCTTCCCCCCTCGCTGCTGCCTGTAGTTCTCCTTCCTCCCACAAGTCCACTAATGTTTGGAGAACTGAAGTTTCTGATAGTATAAATAGGTAGACGAACCACAGGACAACTGCTTCCGAATGGTCTCTATTAATCTCACATCTAGATCATCGTTTTGTTTGGAAAAGAAAGCATAATCTTGATGTTATTAAGGTCGATATAAGAGAAGTATCTCTTGAGTGTATGTTTTCAAGCAAGCTGCTATCGATCGTTCTCGTTTTAAAGTTACTAATCGGAAGCAGCTGAAGGCCAGTGTCTGGTAATCTTCACATTGATCGTGTTCTCTGTTCTTCTGCCTGGCTCTGACACAATCAGACCAAATATGTTCCTGTTTTTTATGTTCCATCATCACTTAGAGATATACATAGACATAACTATTATATTACCTACCTATCTATCTTCTTGAAGTCCTCCGATGATGCTAGATTACTTTATTGATGGTGATGTTAATACACAACTAAGATGCAGCAGAGCCGTTAATGATGTCCCGTACCTCTATTGTTCTGTTTAGAGCCGACATACGAACCGTGTCGGGCAACATTCTTCTTTCCAATTGCCTTGTCTAAATTTTTGGCCTGTATATCGGCCAAAGTATTTGTGCAATGTAGTTAGATACAGTGTCATGCCCTACAGTTACTTTGAAGCATGCCAGTTCTTGTCACTTTTGCGTGTGAAGTCCTCCTTTTAAAGTAACTTTTCTTGAAGAATCGTTTCTGGTCCTCTGGTGTGCTTGCGCAGCATCTTCTGCTCTTGAACGTTGGCAATGGTAACTTGCGCAACATTGAAAGTGAATGAAATTAGAATAATTTAATCGTAAATTCGATTATTTTTCATGCTTGGACTTTTTTGTCAATCGGAAAACTGATCCCTTTCACCGTCGCATCCAAATTTGGTTTCATACGTTACATGTTTTTTTTTTTGCCTGTCATACCAGCCCTCTGCCTTCCAACTATGCAAGCTTGGTCACTCCATTCTGATCAAAACAATCTGTGTCCGTAGTCGATCCACAAGAGGCTTGCAACTTACATGCATCAACCACGTGTTGATGTCGTTCAAAAATGTTCAATCTGTGTCCGGCAAGATGAAGCGCGATACAAAAAAGTTTACCTATGACCCGCGATTTAAAAGTTTAATGGTTGGTGCGACAGATGTCAAGAATTATTTTTAGCTTCGCTTCGTTGAACAGATTTCTTGCCTTCTAACCAACCATGATCTGTAATTGAGCATTGCGTTTCAGTAAACGTGTTTTCTTTTCAGGACCATTCTTCTGTTGAGCCTTGCTGTCGGTTTATTTCGTTTAGCCTATAATGGTGAACCCTCCCCTCCCCTTTCCAGTCTTGTCATCTTCTGATTGGTTGTTGTTGTTGTTCTTCCTGCGAAGCCTTGACACTCTAATCTAATCTGTTCTTCCTGCGCCATCTTCGCGTTGTGCAATCCTGGTCGACTGGTGTTTTGTTCTTTTTTTCTTATTCTTCAGTTTATTTTTTAACCGCGTCGTCATCGTCATCACTGTTGCTTTAAATGCTTAGGATTATTTATTTTAGTAAAACTATTTTGTTGTTAGAGCTAGCTAGGATTTATAGATTTTTCGTTACAAGGCTTATTGAAGCGATTCGTGAAAAAATGTGTACATAGTGAAAAATGCTGTTTTAAGCGAGAATATTCTAAATTATGCTTTTAATTGAGATTATCTTAAACATGTACACTTCCTATCTATACCTAACATTGTGAAATGCTAGCGATCGTGCCTCCTCGATATACTGTTGGTCCCATTACGAAACCGCAACGCTGTCGTGTACATCAACCACAACTGAGTTCGCGCTTCATTGTCTGAGTGCGACGATGTAACCAAGCCGTCGTGAAGGTGTTCTTGTTCTTTGTACGCTAGGACCTGCTAACCAATGCTCCTTGCAGACCACCAGCCGCCACAAGTGCGTCTTTCGGCTTCTTGCAGTCTGGAGGCGCTTTCAGAAGTCAGGCACACAGCGTGTCTTGTTTTTTTTCTTTGCAATCACTGCCAGGATGAAATTGTGCTGACGATGCCTAGGACTGCCACTGCCAGCACATTGCTTTTCGCTAAGAAATCTCCTCAAATGCAAATTGGTAGGCCTCTTGATTGTAGAGGCAAATCTTTGGGCTCTAAAAATTTGAACATCAGCCCCTCGTTAAATAACTTGTTCGAATTTTGACTAGCTTAAGCATTTACTTCATTACCAGCGTTACTATAATGACTCTCAGCCCAACTCCTTGCAAGCAAAGGATAACTGAACGAAACTAAGAAAGCTTATACAATGCCCAGAGAGAGTTAGGAATAACGCGTCGCGGTCAATATATTAATAAGTTAGAAGAATTTCTTTGTAAGAAAAGTGCTGTCGGTTGTAGTCCTGGCATAGTTTGTCCGTTTATCTAGTACCATAACCTACCGCTGTATATGTGTGAGTTGGGTAGCTACTAAACTAGGTGCGTCGGAAGCCTTCTTCAGGTAATCTCCTCTACCACCATCAACAATATTGTTACTAGCCATTATTCTAAATGCTTTTGGCCCTCCACACGATCTCGTTAAAATGAACTCCTTGAACAAATGTGAGGGCTTAGTGGTGCTAGAGCGCTCGTTGACGTCTTAAAACCTTATTAGAGAGGTACTTTACAAGTCGTATTGAGGTTCAACATTCAGCGGGTCTTAAGACCGATCTAAGGTAATGATGTTGGTCGATCAGAGGACGTTCGGTTGAAGGATCGCATCAGGGCTCTACCACGCGACGATCAGCAACAAGATCCAGCATCCCCAGATGGGTTAATAATGACCTGAGAAAAACATTTCCTCTTAATCGGTGAACGGTTTTTGTCGCTTTAGCCTTACTTAACGTGTTGACTTACTCGTCTCCTGATAGAATTGTCCATATTATGTATTTTGAATCACTTGCTTTGTTCATTACACCATCTTATTCCTGGCAAGCAATTCGGAACGCCTGGCATTTCACTGCTTGACATCAAATGTGGTCCTCTTGAAATAATTCCTTCACAACACCTCATGTTTGGCCAAGTTTCTTGGCAATGAACTCCTGGCGATGTAACCAACATTTGTGCATCTTTATTTGTGCTCTCCGTTAGTTTCCGTTTTTTGTCTTGAATGTAGGCCATCTCCGTGGAATTACATAGGCAGGGCTTAGCTTGCGGCACTCACCGTCGCTTCTCAAGTGGAGCTGGTCTACTCGCTTCTACTCTCCGGTAGATGATCGTCAACAACGTCTGATGGACCCTTTCATAGTCGTCGAGAGTGTATCAGCGCTGTTATAAAGACTACGGAATCTTCCCTAAGACGATTTTTCTCCTGCTTCGTCATTGGCTGCCCTGTGCTACTCCTTCCAAGGCTCTCCTGCGCTATTTCATCCAAGTCTCCCTTGATTGGCTGGTGCTGTACAATATCCAGGTAGGACGTATGTCTTGGAGGATTAGAATACTACAAATTTGCGTATGCTACCCAACACGTTCAATTGCTAATCTTCTAGCCTCGTTGATTAAAACTACTAAACGCTTGCACCGACCGTCGTTTTTTGTTATTACTTACAAAATACAAGTGCGGCGCTTTTGTTTCCTTGTGTGAAACTCGTTTAGAAAAGCAACGTCTAGTTTGCTCTCTTACGTTCTCCTTGTAAGCAATTAGATATAAACTAGATGCGTTTTTCATGTGTTTCGTAGCTAATGAAAAAACATTGTGTGGTCATGACATTGTTATGTTTTTACGTTGTTCAACATAAATTGAATTATTGCATGTGAAGACATTAATCGACCATTTATACACTCGTAATTACATCATTTATGTTCGACGAGCTGGTGAGCGGCGCAGTGTACCAGCTATCTCGTGGAACGTACTCCCCAGGATGTGTAAATATATATAGGACCAAATATGATGTCAAGTAGCACTTGCACTCAGAAAATCTAATCACTGCTGAGCGTTTCGCATTGTAATTTTACTTCTAGATCAAATCATTTCCGTTGTTTCTCGAAGAATTATATGTATATGTACAGTCGCGCAGCATGATATAATCTGAAATTCCCGTACAACTTTTCCTTGCGACATCGTTTGTAAGCGATTGTTTTCCTAGTGAATCAGCTTCTAGCTTTAGAGATTGTACGCCTCAGGTCACTATGGGCTCCACATCATAGCGGTTAGCTTGGGTAGCTTTCTTCGCCACTAACTTCTGCATCTTGACAAATAAATGCTGTGACTAACTGTGCTATTGATGTTCAATTTTATTTTGGAAATAATTGTAACCATTTTACCAAACGTTAATGAATTGAATTATCGTTGTTAATTTAAAAGAAGCTATTAATATCTCGTCGGTGTTGCTGTCAGGACACATTTACGATCCATCTCTTCCTGCCTCTGATTGAAATTAAACCCTCGAGCACATCAGTGCTAGGATCAGCTGCGCTAATCTCTACCCCTAACTAACTGTTGTGATGAGAGCCGCGTGTGACCTGCTATAATATCTGTATGGTGAACTAATTATTATTATTATCATAATAATAATAGCAGACTTCAGTAAATGCGGTGAAGCTGTTTTGTTGTTCTTTTACTAACCCGCACGAGCCTGAGTTGTGGTCCTTTTAGCATCAGCGTAAACAACGCAACTGGTGTGTGATCCCTTATATATTGAGTAAGCAACACATCTTGAGTGTGGTCCCTTAGACATTGACTCAAGCAGCACAACAGGTGTGTGATCCTTTAGACATCGACTCAAGCAACCTAGCTTTGCGCAGAGGCAGTATCGTAACCAATGAGTGACAAGTGAGTTCAAAAACATCATCGCATACTGTTCTTTGCGTCTAAGCTCCAAAATTTGAACGTTTCCAGGGTATAGAAGCTTTTTTTTTTGCTGTATCTAAATAAGATCCGGTCACCGCTCTAAGCCGAATATCGTCTCGTAAAGGTTAAAGTTTTCAACTTAATTGGAGAGATCGACTATCATCTCTTTAGAGCGAGAGCAATAAGGCACCTCAGATGTATAAACACCCTGAGAGAATCCCAGGCTCACCCGCCTTCCCGCGGTATCCTCGTTAACCATCAAATTTTATTTGTCCCTTTGTGTAAATATATTGTATTATAAAAGATCCCTCCACCCTCCCTCCCTTTCAGTTTGCAGCTACACCCCCCCCCCCTCCTGGGCGCACAAAAAGGTCAGCCCCCCACTGACACCAGGGTTTGTGAATTTACAATCAAAACAAATAAAAATGAAAAAAATAAAAAAATCATATAAAACGAAAATCTTCACAATAAATAATTTAGATTTAAGATACATTTTAAGAGTAATATTAAGGATTACGTTAGTGTTCATATTCGTATATACAATACAAATAAATGTAAAGAAGGCCCCCACCTTCAACACCCAGAACCCCGGGTAGAAGCCGGGGATCAAACAATGGGCAAGACCATGCCCTATAGAAGAGAGGCTGACTGCCCCTCCAGAGCCACGCACTCACACCAGTCTGCGAGAAACAACGACGAACCCCTCAGAAGTTCCTCATCGACAGAAGACCAGACTCAGGTCGTAGTCGACGAAACAAATGAACGTTTCTCGAAGCTGGACGCGAATATAATCGGCTTGCAGAATACCCAAGGAAAGATAAGCGAAATGATGGGCCTCCTCGAGCTGGAGACTGAGGACTTCTCGGCGCCCTCCAGTGAAGTCTGTGAACGCCTCACTAAACTCGAGAACCTTTGTGCAACTATGAATACCCGACTGGATGAGCTGATGAAAAGGAGAGAGGCCAGGGAACCCGTAACCTGTTCGTATGCTTCCGCCTCTGACCTCTCTGATAACATCGCTCTCCTCCCAGCCAAAATTCATAACGCCCGAACACCAAAAACAAAAAGAGGAGACTACACTCGATTTGATGATCACAACCTATTCAACAACGGCGCTAAATTCCCCGAACACTTGAAAACGACATTCAATGTCAAGGACAGACCGGATATTTGCCCATATGAACTATGAGAAGTACTGGGCTCCATGATTGGCTGTCCAATTCTCAACATCACCGCCAGCGGTAACGATTGCTTCACCATTAAAGTAGACACAAAACTTCAAAGTGACACTATACTCATCAAAAACAGAATATACGATAAGCCTTGCATAATCATACCACACCCATTTTTTTCCATGAGTTCAGGCCTGATTTACATCGAGGGTCTCCCAAGTGATGAAGGCGACGAATTCATCACCGGACTCGTTCAATACGAGAAATGTATAGTTGTAGCGAAAATCACACCAAAAATCAACCCAAGAAGCAACACCACCACGGCCCTTCTGCTTAAATTCAATTGCCCCACCCCTCCTAACTACATAGACATACCTCTCTTTGACGCTAAAATCAAAGTTACACCCTTCGAAAGACGTCCGATGCTATGCTATAAATAACAGAAATACCGACCCATGAGCCGAGATTGTCACGATAAGCAAATATGCTCACACTGCTCACAAGACGACCACGATAAACGGAACGATCCCTTGTCGTGCCCATCCGAAGAATCTCGCTGCTTTCACTTCTAAGTAAACAGCCACCGTACGGGACACGAAGACTGTCCCCAGGACATGGCTGAGAGGGAGATCTTACAATACCAAACTGAGCACTAAGTCGGGCGACGAGAGGCTGCGGCCGCGATTCGCTCCCCCAGGCTGACCCTCCCACCCAGAAGAGAAGATCGGCATCATTCCCTACCCACTTCCTAAAACCGCTTGTTGATAGCGGTGCGAACAAAGTTGCTCCCTCAATGATCCCATTCACCATGATGAACTTGCTCTCCAAACAACTGGGAGGCAGACCGATAAACATGAACCGACAGGGAAAGAAGTATCTGGCCCACGTTGTAACTATTGAGCAAAGTAACGCTATACAAAGGATTAACAAAATAGACCAACACAAAGTAACTGTTGAAATACTTCCGTTCTTCAATGCTACAAGACGAATTATATACACTTCCAACTACACTCCCAAAACTGACCTAAGGGCTTTTGCAGCAGGTTAAGCAAAGGATTATGGAGTCACCAACGTTTCCTTCGCAGAATAGATCAAACCACGAAACTTCCACACCACCGCATATCAAATCACTTTCTCAGGACGTGACACACCGGAATTCATAGCAATCCCGAGCGAACAGGGTAACACAGAAACTTAGCTAGTAGCGGCCACGTCATCAAATACTGCCAGTCATACATACCCCAATGCTGTAAGAGGCGCGCCGGCGAGCATGACCGAAAGGACTGCACAGCCCGCCAACCTGAAAGCTACCACTACTCATGCCTCCAAGAGGCAAGCGACCCCCGACTACCCAAAGCAGATGGACCAAAAAGCAATGACAATCATACAAAATGACCGCTGAGTCACACAAAAACAAGCTATCCAAATCTTTAATGACGAAACCCCAAATTGCCGTGATTTAAAATACGCCAAAGCAGTTGAATCCATACTGAGTCTACCCCACCTGACAACACTCGCGTACCGTTAACACAAACTATTACCATGACCCCAACACCCCTCTCCAGTACTAACAATACCACAACCAGCCCTGCGACCGCCCTCGTAATTGAGGCGAGCGTCCTAAGCAATGAATCCATGGGTGCCCAGGAGAGCACTGCGATGAATGCTGCATCGGTCGACCACGAGGAGAGGTCCAATGACCCGAAAATCAAGAGACGAAGATTCCTTCGACGACAACCGCGGGATACGCGACACCCTCTCGCCACGAAGCAAAAAGATAGTAGCAGCATCCCACAAATCACAACTCGCGTCGATCAGCGCGTTGAACGACTTCTGACCGTCTTAACTGCAACCGCACCCAGCGAAAACCTAAGTGAGGTATTCAACCCTCAGCTAACATGCCCAACACCAGAACATCTCACAAGTGAGAACGACCATCGCCTGCGCGAGGACGCGTTGAAAATCTCCAACGAAGAACTGATACCCGAAACCACTGATCTACCATGCATCGCACTCGACTCAAATTTCCCAATGACTACTACTCAGCCCATCATAATGTTTAAATAACCCTCCCTAGAAGAGAAACGCGCTCGCTCAAGAAGCAAACACAGAGATCGTACTCCAACGTCCTCCTCCTCCTACAAGAGCACTCACAGCCGAGAACGCAGTGAGTCTAGGAGATCATGTTCTACAGAAAGTGGACGCTCATGTTCTACAGAAAGCGGACGCTCTTGGGAACAACAACACGATACTTCTGTGAAATTGCCAGGGACTTGAAAGCAAGAAAGATGAATTATTATCGCTTATCTCCACCAATAAACCTTTGGTAGGAGGCCTCCAGGAGATCAAACTCCGTGACACAGCCACCATCACAATCCCTCAATATGTCATACACCGTCGCGAAGGTCACAATAATGTAACTGCACACGGCGGAGTGGCACTTATGATCCATCAAAGCATACCTCATCACCTCCTCCCTCTGAGAACAGAACTCCAAGCTGTCGCAGTGAAGATATGTATCTCAAGACCTATTGCGGTGGTATCTATCTACTTGTCACGTAACCACGACCTCACGGAGGCACTAATGACCGATCTGCTTAACCAACTGCATCATTCCGTACTTCTCCTTGGAGACTTCATCAGCTACCACGAAGTGTGGGGATGCCTGAGAACAGACCCCAGGGGAGTGATACTGTCCAACACCGTAGACACTCACAACCTGGTCCTTCTCAACGACGGACAACCCACTCGGATCATCCTCGAAAGTGAAACCGCCATCGATCTATCAAACTGTTCCCCCACTTTGACTCCCCAACTCGTTTGGGGAGTCCTGCCCAAACGAGTTGGGGAGTCCTGCCATAACCTACCAAACAATCCCGACGCACATTAACTTCGATTCACCTACCGGAAAGCCAGCTGAGAGGAATACTGGACACGTGTCGCTTGGGACGATGTGGAGGGCCTTCCCGATGACATTTCAGAGCGCCACCTTGTCATACATCTATACAAGAAATTCTAAAAGTGCATTCCCCATTATTTAACCCTCAACCTTTTTCCCAAAACCTTGGTGGTGCCCGGAGGTACAAGAAGCAATGGACCAGCGTGAAAGGATGTACGGGGCCTTCCGCTTCGCACGTTCCCCCAGGAACCGAGAAGCCTAGAAGAGGGAAACAGCCGTGTTCCGCAAACTTGGCGTAGAGAAGAAGCGAGAAGGCTGGACCCAATTAGTTAACACAAGCAATCGAAACACCCCTCTTTCCCAAGTGTGGGCAAAAATCAGACGTATCCAAGGTCGCCCCGAGCGATCTATCCACGTACTGTCGGACGGAGACGGAGACATCGCGGACAGACGAGTTAAGACTTTCATCCAAATGTTGCAATCAACAAATTATACGGCTTCTTACCAACGCGAAAAGACCTAAGAGAAAGTGAGTATGTCGACTTCACTTCCGCAAATGAAGAATTCTACAACAAACCTTTCTCCCTCCATGAACTACAGTATGCTACGACCACACTCGTGAAACCTCACCCGGGCCAGACCGAATGCACATCAATATGATCAAACACCTTCCTGACAACGCTCTCCAGCACCTACTTAATGTGTTCAATACGTTGCATTCAAATTCCTTATTTCCCAATCAATGGCAGGAATCCGTAATTATCCCGATACCCAAACCCGGAAAATGTCACATCGACCCACATAACTATCGTCCCATTGCCCTAACTAGCGTCCTATGTAAGACTATGGAAAGAATGATAAACTCACGCCTAGTCGACTACTGTGAAATGCATGCAGGCCTTAACAACATCCAGTGTGGTGGCCGTAAGCGCCACTCCACAACGGACCACCTCGTACGACTAGAATCAGACATTAGACAGGCCTTCGTCCGAAGAGAACATGTGGTTTCCATATTTTTCGACGTTGAAAAAGCATACGACACTACGTGGAAGTACGGGATCATGAAGGATCTCCACCGTAAAGGTTTGAGAGGTCGGCTACCACTTATCATTCACCAATTTCTACAAAATCGCACCTTCAGGGTCAAGGT
>SDVV010001832.1:0-24484 GCA_016164225.1 Gammarus roeselii
TGCCTAACGCGTCTGAAGGGATGCAGAGATTAGATTAGAGTGACGGATGCCTAACGCGTCTGAAGGGATGCAGAGATTAGATTAGAGTGACGGATGCCTAACGCGTCTGAAGGGATGCAGAGATTAGATTAGAGTGACGGATGCCCAACGCGTCTGAAGGGATGCAAAGATTAGATTAGAGTGACGGATGCCTAACGCGTCTGAAGGGATGCAAAGATTAGATTTGAGTGACGGATGACTAACGCGTCTGAAGGGATGCAAAGATTAGATTTGAGTGACGGATGCCTAACGCGTCTGAAGGGATGCAAAGATTAGATTTGAGTGCGGATGCCTAACGCGTCTGAAGGAATGCAAAGATTAGATTAGAGTGACGGATGCCTAACGCGTCTGAAGGGATGCAAAGATTAGATTAGAGTGACGGATGCCTAACGCGTCTGACGGGATGCAAAGATTAGATTAGAGTGACGGATGCCTAACGCGTCTGAAGGGATGCAAAGATTAGATTAGAGTGACGGATGCCTAACGCGTCTGAAAGGATGCTTAGACGGATGACATTAAAGCTCCCAGGACTGATAGTTTGTGCATGCTGGTGTTTATTTGTAAGTGTGGGTTTGAGACGTCACAAACGGTTGCGCCACCATGGCAGATGTTGCCGTTAACAGGGGCAGTCTACTCCTAGCGGTGAGTGGGCATGGTTGTTTACAAACAAGGACTCCTAGCCGTGGCCGAGTCGTCAGCGTACCCGACTGCAACGAGAGCCGCGAGTGATGCATATTGTGCGCTCGAGCCTCGGCAAGGATACAGCGGTCCTGTAGCGGGTGAGATTGGATGCCCCTCCCATCTGTGTTAGCGTAATTTGGCCACCTACCAAGTTAGGGAGTAACGGCTGCATGTATTTTACATTTTGGTGATTCTTGGCTTACACCGCGGGTTACAGCGTTGCTGTTACATAATTACCTCTTTTTAACCTCTTTTGGACTGGCCTTTGACCATTCAAAAGACCGGTCAAAATGTCTCACTCGGGGTTAGGTAAGCTCGAACCTTCAACCTTCAGCTTCTAATGGGAAGTCTATTGGGGGGACGAGAGGCCAAAACGCTACCCACTTGACCACCGAACTGTCAATTCATACATAGTTTTAGTTGTATAGCTGAGTCAATATCATCCTCATTACGAACAATGGTCTATCGAGCAATAATTCAGTTTACTGGTTGGAACAGCAGCCTGGCCCACTAATGAGCAACTGTAGCAGGTTCGGCAAAAACATGCGAGCCGCTGCAACTAGTCCGCCGTCAGCAACAACACCCACTAGAATACCGCTGCGGCTGGTCCAGCGTGAGCAACTTCACCCTAACCACCTTCGGGCCGCAAAAACCTAACGGGTGTCTGTAGGCCTAACCCTACTCACCTGTGCGCCGCTGTAGCTGATCGGGCTAGAAAAGTTGCTAGCCCTCACCCAAATCACCTGCGAGCTGAAACAACTGGTCGAGCGTTAGCAGCCCCACGCACCTGCGAGCGGCTGCAGCTGGTCGGCGTTAGCAGCCGCACTCACCAAACGAACTGCTAAAGCTGGTCGGGCGTAAGCGCAACACCCACCTGCGAGCCGATGCAACTGGTCGGGTGTGAGGAGCCTCCTGAGGCGGGCTGTGAGGGCCAGTCCGTGCTGTTGGCTGCGCAGGAATTGGTCGTTCGCGCGCTGCCACGTCGCGCGTAGCTCTGACTGGCTATGCTGGGACTCCTCCAATAGCTGTGGGATAAGGGAGAGTGAGGTTTAAAGGTTGGCGCGCTGCCACGTCGCGCGCAGCTCTGACTGGCTGGGCTGGGACTCCTCCAACCGCTCTGGGATGAGGGAGAGTAAGGTTTAAAGGTTGGCGCGCTGACATGTCGAGCGTAGCTCCGACTGGCCATGCTGGGACTCCTCCAACAGCTGTGGGATAAGGAAGAGTGAGGTTTAAAGGTTGGCGCGCTGCCACGTCGCGTGTAGCTCTGACTGGCTGTGCTGAGACTCCTCCAACAGCTGTGGAATATGGGAGAGTAAGGTTTAAAGGTTGTAAAAAAATAAATGCATCTAATATAAATAAGACAGATGACAGCCGGTATGTATTTTATGTACTTTGTTCAATCCAATTTAAAGAAGTACCTTTTCTCTCTAGCTAAAAAATATTTTGTGTATCTCATCCTATGGCTCTCCCGCCGTAACAAGGAACCCTTGCGTTTACGACTTCAACAAATCTTTTGAAGTGGTAATCATGAAAAAGGAGACATGAACATTGTAGGTCATTAGCAGTCGTCATAAATTTAGTGCATATTATGTAATGAGTACCTTAATATCATGTAATGAAAAACCCATGTGTTTATTTTTTTGACAGTGACGAAATTAACAGCCCGGGAAACCTGTCTTTAGGAATTTTGATTTGAGCCTCATTTCCACCAGAGCCTCAATGTGAGTCATAATAGGCTCCCCCGTAGGGCTCAATGATCATGGATTCCAGTAGGCTCGCACACCTCAGTGTGCAAGAAAAACAACGTTGTCAAAGTTAAACTATTTGAACATTTTAGTAGTGTCAACGCACGCTGGTGCGCACAAGAATAACGTTTAGACGAAACGGACCTCCGCTTTCAATCATTTAGAACTTCATGAGTAATATGAATGCGTGCTAGTGCGTACAGGTAGCATCGTCGAGATCGATACAAGGTTTACGGCTACACGGACAAAGCAAGCTCCGACAGAAACGCAACGCAATGTTTACAGCAACGCGGTCTAGTTCAGTTAATGTACATTTTATCTATTCAGGAAAGATAAAGACTCAGACGAAACGAATCGGAACACCGCCTCCAACCACTTAAAACTTCAAGAGTAATATGTATGCTCGCCAATGCGCGCAGATAGTATTGTCGAAATTGGTACAAGGTCTACGGCTACACAGACAAAGTCAGCTCCGACAGCAACGCAACACGAGGTTCACAGCTGCGCGATCCAGTTAAATTACAGTAGTTTTCATTTTTCAGGTAAGATGAAAACTCAGACAAAACGAATCCCCGCCTCCAATCATTTAGTATTTCAAGACTGATATGTACGAACGCTAGTGCGCACAGGTAGCATCGTCAAGACCGGTACAAGGTTTACGATTACACAGACAGAGTCTGCTCCGACAGCAACGCATCATAGTACATTTTATTTATTAGAGCAAGATATACGAAATGAAATCCCACGTCTCCAATCATTTAGAACTTCAAGAGTAACATGTACGCACGCTAGTGCGTACAGGCAGCATCGCGAATCGGGTACAATGTTTACGTCTACAAGGACAAGTCAGCTCAGACAGCAGCGCAATACAATGTTTACAACTACACGGTCTAGTTCGGTTACATAACAATTTATTCAGGAAGATAAAAAACTCAGACAAAACGAATATCCACCTCCACCCCCTCAGAACCTCAAAGAGTAGTATGTACGTTTTCCAGTGCGCACAAGTAGTATTGTCGAAATTGGTACAAGGTTCACGGCCTCGCGAATCCGATCAAATCAAACCGCAACGCATTACAAGGTTCATAGTTACGCGGCAAAGGTCAACCACAGACATTACATATGGTCCGCACACGCGCGAGCGAGCGCAGGCTGAAAAAAGACGCTTATTCACGAAATCACACATAGGAGCTCACGCAGAAGTATACTAACATTATTTTATACGACAGAATTGTGGAACGTGAAGAGGGAGGAAAGAAAAGGCAGGTTCATCGTGGACAAAAAACTACTCAGATTTTTATCATCGCACTTATTGTTAAGGGAGATAGAGTGGGGAGGGGGGCAGAGGTCCCTTGGGTCTCGAAAGAGCCCGATGAGTCCCGGAGGGTTACCCGGGTCCCCCGAGCTTCCGGGTTCATCGAGTTCCCTCGCCTCAGCTCATCTCGGCTTGTCTCAAATCACTTCGGCCAGTTTTGACTCGCCGCGACCAAATCGACTCGTCGCACCTCGACCAGCCTCTGCGTGGCTCTCTTCCTTTGCGTCAGCTATGTTGTGGACTGTAATAACTAATTTCTCTACTCAAGCACTTCACATATATACATTCCTCTGTGTATGGGTTCTAAAGCGTAGGGAGGGGGGAGCAGAGGTTCCAGGATTTAGAGGGGCCTCAAGAGGGTCCCACAGGGTCTCAAGGGGGTCCCAGAAGGTCCCAGAAGAGTCCAAGTGGATCCCCTCAAATTCTTCTGGTCTTCCAAGTCCCCCGGGTTCCGAAACCCTGGGTCCTCCGAGTCCCACGGGTTCCACGAGTACCCCTCATTCCCTGGGTCACATGGTCTCAACCCACCTCGATGAATTATAAACTATGTAAAATTAATCAGCATGAAAAAAAGGCAGAATTAAATATTAGAGCCCACAAAATAAGAAAGAATAAAATACTAAAATAAAGTGTTAATGATCCATAAAATGAATAATAATCCATACACCCCAAGCCTGTCTTTATACTTGCTTTAAGCACGTACACGTGTCATGTGCTCATGGACAGTCTCTAACAAGCAGAACTGTTCGTATTGCCAATTTGCTAGGAGGAACTATGTAAGACGTGCCCCTGCGAGTTTTATGAACAGTAGAGTTGACTTCCCGAAGGTTAATCGAATGATGCAAGACCCCTCCTTCCGAGGGTTGAATGGCATTAATTTAACTCATCAATCAAAACATTACACAACCTCCAGACCGGAAAAATGCGAGTCCAAAAGAATATTGACTTAGTCTGTTAATTGTTGTTTAGAATGTTGTTCTTGTAAAATATTTCAAAAGTGTGAGGTCAAGTGCCATGTTACCCCAATCGTTATGTCAGTACTTATTTTCAATATATTTAAGTACATAGCTTTCTACTTACATATATTACCCCACAGAGTGGGTGGTCTCAAATAAGGTTTACACACAGTCTCATATGCCTTACATTACAAGTTTAGATTAGCGTGACGAGGTTTTCTAGCACGCTGGAGCGAGCGTCCTATTAGCACCAAACGTTAAACCATCAAACAGTGCTGCATCAAGTTAGACTCTCTTTGTAATACAACAGAGTTAGGTTCACTCTAGCGTAGTGAAAGTCCTACACGCGGCGAATGCCAAAGGAATGCACGGGTGCTACAGGAACTCCGACGATACAGAAGCCATTTTGCCCAGCACTTCTCGAGTGGTATCAAGGAGGACACAACTTACCTGCTCCGAAGCCCCAAGGATTCGCAGTCGTCCTTAAGGTGTCGGAGCAATGCACTGAACACTTGCTAGGCGAGATCATGAAGAAAAGACAGAAAACGGGGCCCCATGCATGAGATCCACGCTCAGTTTAGGGAATCGTACGCATGAGAACAGCAAAAGCGGAAGAAATGAAAAAGAAGAGTCGCAGAAAAAGGGCCCATGAAAGAAACTGCGCAACTTGGCTGTTATTTGCGTCCCAAAGGGAGAATTATGTAAGAGAAGAAGGTTGAATGTTTTCGAGATGAAATGTTCGAGGATCATGGCTGGAGTAACGCTGAGAGACCAGATCACCAACGACGTGGTTCGAATCAGAACAGGGATAGTGAAGAAGTTGGAGGACAGAGTGGATTCGCGTGTTCTGCGATGGTTCGGGCGAATGGAGATAATTGATGAAGGGAGATTGGTGGAAAGGGTGATGAATGCGGAGGCGAGTAGTCGCAGGCCTAGAGGTAGACCGTATTTGGGAGGATGGATGGTGTGAAGCAGGTGTTAGGAAGGAGAGACATGAATGTGGAGGTGGCGAGAGAGCGTGCAATGAGCAGGCGTGAGTGGAGAATGGTTGATTTTGACGCTGCTCTGATGTGCTTTCCCGCCCATGGCATCCCGTTGTCGGGATGGTCGTGGGTGAGGGCCATTATGACGCGGCGGGGGTAAACCATTAAAAACTGTCGGTCCCTGCTGCTGACAACGGATCCTCTGACTGCACTCGTGACCAGAGAGTAGGTTGCGGGGTTACCGGCCTGACCCTTTAGCACGAAAGGGCTAAGTTGTGTGAGTGTGAGCGTATGCGAGTGTGAGGTGCGCCTTGCCGTCGGCCACCCCCCTTTCTAGGGGATGCGGCCTAGTGTCTGTATCAAAGGGAGAATAGTACGGCCCGGTGTTGTCTTTGCGAGTAATTATCAGCGCGCTTGTCGCAGAAAAAGGTTGCATCAAAGAACATAACGTGGGTGTTATTAGCCACATGAGAGAATGTAACTTAGGACCAGTGTACAACGGCTATTGAGATAGTTATTAAGAAAGTTTGAAATAAGGAAAAGGAAAAAAAATGTAAATTAAAGCTAGGTAAATACAGGACAGTGGAAAAAAAGAGATAGTGAAGGGTGAAGAAGAGAGGAGTTTAAAAGGAAATAAGAGGGTTCGCCCACCCGCCTTGGGACGTGAATCCGAGCAGCTCTTGAACTGAACAGATGCCTAGAGTGGACTTAGTAAATATACTGATATCAGATACAGACACTAGGCCGAATTCCCAAGAAAGGGGGTGATCGACGGCAAGGCAATATACTGAAAACAGATACAGATACTAGGCAGAATCCTCCAGGAAGAGGGGTGGCCGACGGCAAGGCAACATACTAAAAACAGATACAGACACTAGGCTGAATCCCCCAGGAAGTGGGGTGGCCGACGGCAAGGCGTACCTCACACTCTCATACATTCACACTCAAACAAACCTAGCCCTTTTGCGCTAAAGGGTCTGGGTCAGGAGTGCGGTCCAAGGTCACTGTCACAGGGCATCATAGTGATACTGGTTTACCCCCAGTTTAAAATAGTTACGAGTAATAACATTTTCTGTCACGCCTCTAGGCTGGTCACTTTTCTCCATTCCCTAGCGTCTAAACAAGCATATGTCGGTCGGTATTGGGCCGTGGTTTCCACAGCCGCAGGTGTAAACCGGGGCTAAGCAACAACAACCCCTCTCCATGTTATACAGAGAATAATTGATAGACGTTCAATAATTTAATAAGTCACTATTCAGTAAAGCCAGCAATGACGAAAAATAAATACAACATCAGCAGAAGAGATCTAAATAGGGCCCAGAAACGAAAGAAGAAAGATTATGAAAATGAATTTGCCCCCAATGCCAAAACCAATCTGAAACAATTTTTTATTTTTTTTTATGTTTCGTGCAAAAAAATTCAAGATCTGTAATTGGTCCTCTCAAGAATGATGTTGGTGAGTTAGAAACGGACGACACCAAAATGAGTGCCCTACTTGTTGAATACTTTTGTTCTGTACTTCCGTTAGAAAATCAGGATATTCATAATCCTGAAGATTTCAGCGTGAAGACGAATTAAACCCCTCATCACAGTGAACTTTTTCCCCGCCGAAGCTATTAAATATATAGATAAATAGAAAATCACAAAATCTTCAGGTCCAGACCAAATTCATCAAAAAATTCTGATTAATACTAAAAACGAAATTGCCGAACATTTATCAAACATTTTCACATAATTTCTCACAAATGGCACCTGCCTCTCTAAATGGAAAGAGGCCAATGATAACCCTATTTTTGAAAAAGGAGACAAAAAGTGTCCCGAAAATTAGTCCAATTAGTCTTACCTCAGTCATTGGCACAAAAGGGCTAAGTTGTGTGAGTGTGAGCGTATGAGGGTGTGAGGTGCGCCTCGCCGTCGGCCACCCCCCTTTCTGGGGGATGCGGCCTAGTATCTGTATCTGTTTCAGTCATTGGCAAATGATGGAAAGTTTGATAACGGAAACAATTTACAGATTTCTTAGAATCAAACAAATTGATTGGCGAGGCGACTCTCAGCATGGTTTTAGACCCAACCGTTCCTGTCATACTAACCTACTACTTTTTTATTCAAGAATATAATCGAAATCAACAACACAAAATCTCCAATCGATATCATTTACCTTGCCTTTCAAAAAGCCTGCAAGTCCCCCACAAGCGCCTAGTTAGTAAATTGCACAGCATCGGTATTCGAGGCAAGCTTAACAACTGGATAAAATGCTGGCTTTAGGACAGACGGCAGCGAGTTGTACTGAATGGCGTTTCCTCCTTCTGGGATAAGGTTACAAGCAGCGTGCCTCAAGGATCCGTGCTAGGTCCAGTTCTCTTTACTATATTCTTTAACGATCTCGATAGCAACGTACTCTCAAACACTAGCAAGTTTGCAGACGATACTAAGATAGGAGGAAAAGTGCAAACCGTACTAGAGTGCCAGCAGATCTAACTAGACTTGAACAGAATTGTTGACTGGTCAGAAAAGTGGTACATGAAATTTAATGTAGACAAATGTAAAGTTATGCACATAGGTACTCTCAACCTCAAGCACGAATATTCAAAGTCTGAAAAGAAACTCATTCCTGTCACTGGAGAGAGATTTAGGAGGCATCATCAGTAACAACTTAAAAAGTACCAAGCAATGTAACGATGCTGCCAAGAAAGGCAACAAAATGCTAGGTATGATATCCCGCACGATCTCGTACAAAAATCCACATAGTATGATCAAGTTATACAATGCATTTGTTCGACCGCATCTCGGAAATTCCGTTCAATTCTGGTCTCCATATCTTAAAAAAAGACATTAAATTAGAGAACGTTCAACGTAGAGCTACCAAACTCATCCATTCGCTGCGGAATAAATCGTACGAAGACAGGCTAAGAGAACTCAAGCTTTGTTTGCTAGAGAAACGTTGTGTCAGAGGTGACATGATCGAAGTGTGGAAGATTATGAAGGGTAAGGAAAACGTCGACCGAGTGAACCTTTACCCTCTAGATACGAACGGAGTGACTAGGAACAATAGATTCAAAATGGTTGGGAAACGTTTCTCACTCGACATCACGCGCAATTTTTTCAAGTATAGAGTTGTGGAAGAATAGAACAAACTTCCAGCGGAGGTGGTAAAAAGTAATACAATCAAAACTTTCAAGTCTTGGCTCGATAAGTTCTACATAAAACGCCGATAAATAGCTAAAGCGTTCCATTTCTTGATGTTTTAAAACCGAAATTGCGCATGGAGCTCTCTTAGACGTTTTATTTCAGAACTAATCTTTTTGCTATCAAAAGGCAACCTAGTTTGGGTCAATAGGCCTGTTGTTATCTTTCTACACTTGTTAACTTGTTAACAAGCCTACGCCTGCCACACACATACACAGGTTTAGGTAAGATACCCCAGACTGTAGCGTCATCTGACGGAAGATCTTTAGAGCATAACACCTTCTCCACAGAAATTAGTAAGTAGCTGCCATGCCGTAAGTTGCCTAGGCTGACACCAGAGAGAATCACATGCATGTCTCCAGCAGTGATAGAACATGCAACCTGACGGTCGTGAGTTTAGCACTAATACCATTTCGGTAATGCTTGGTAAGGGAGAGACAAGAGAGAAAAGGGTACTGTGAGGGTTAGAAACCAAGAGTTTAGACATCGGCATATTATCGTTCTCAGGTCTGTGTCCATTCCATGTATGCGATCTACACTCAGGAACAGATCCTCTCGCCTGAGAAGAACAAAAATAAACACAAGAGGAAATAGAGAGTCAAAGAAAATGGTTGCGTGAAAAAAAGCGGGAACGATGAAATAAAAAGGAATTGGCAAAGATCCGTACTTGACCCTTACAGTTTATAGTCCTAGTGCTCACCTTTCTGCACAGCTTGGCTTCTAGTCGGCTGCTCGCCAGCTGGTCCGCCAGGGCCAGCTTCTGTGCTCCTAGTGCTCACCTTTCTGCACGGCTCGGCTTCCAGTCGGCTGCTTGCCAGCTGGTCCGCCACAACCAGCTTCTGTGCTCCTTGTGCTCACCTTTCTGCACAGCTTGGCTTCTAGTCGGCTGCTCGCCAGCTGGTCCGCCAGGGCCAGCTTCTGTGCTCCTAGTGCTCACCTTTCTGCACCGCTCGGCTGCTTGTCAGCTGGTCCGCCAGAGCCAGCTTCTGTGCTCCTAGTGCTCACCTTTCTGCACGGCTCGGCTTCCAGTCGGCTGCTTGCCAGCTGGTCCGCCACAGCCAGCTTCTGTGCTCCTTGTGCTCACCTTTCTGCACCGCTCGGCTTCCAGTCGGCTGCTCGCCAGCTGGTCTGCCAGAGCCAGCTTCTGAGCATTGAGCAAGCTGGTGTACAGCTCCAGGTCAGCCCGGGATGACTTTTCTGCGGCCAGAGAGCTCTGAGGACGTAGAGAGTACGTTAGATTAGACTAACATGGGGTCGGATTTTCATAACATTATCATTCCAGGTTCTCGCTCTGCCGGTTCACGCACTGCCGGTTCACGCACTGCCGGTTCACGCTTTGCCAGTTCACGGTCTGTCTCACGTATTATTTGCTGTATCACGAATGAGAAGACAGCAGGTTCATTCAGCATGACGTCATCCTGACAGCATCTAATCTACTTACACCAAGTTGTTAACGTATTTAAAGTGAATGAGAAAAAACACCCGAAGTCTGGATAAAAAATAAATGATCACTGAAGTATGAAATCACGTGATATGAATAACTAGTTAGGAAATAGGAGTGGTTTCCCAGTTTATTTGGCCAGTTGCATAATATAGTTTCATTCGAGATAACGTCTCACAGCTTGGGCCAGCTGCTGCTGTGGCAAGAAATGTCTCGTAGTCTATCTAGAAACAGTAAAAATGAAAGTGAGATAGAGCGCTAACCAACTCTTCATCAAGGGATAGATGCTGGAACTTTAAAAAAAAATGTGTATCTCAAACGTGCCTATTCAAGGTTTGAAAGCTCGTAAATGAATGTTAAGACAAAGCCCCGTTTCCCCCTAGTCAAGAAGGTGGCCAAGTAAGGCTGACACAGAGGGGGAAGACGCCCAATCTCCCGCCATAAGACCGCCGTGTCCATACCGGGGTTCCAACTCGCGACATGCAGCACCAGAGGCTGGCACTGCAGTCGAATACGCTAGCCACTCGGCCATTACGCTCATAAAGAAGCTGGAAAAAGGTTAGATTCGAGTGTCAGGGAAAGACCAGTACAACATTCTGATGATGAACATAAATTACTGAAGTAAAATGGGTTTTAATTGTTGATGCACCGGCTGCTCGACTTGGTTGCTAAAAAGAGAGGTCGCTTGAGAAAATCAGCAATACAAGGTGAGTCGCCTAACACTTAAAAGCCTCCCTACCTCCTCCCCAGCAGTGCTGCTCGTGACACTTCCAGCGTCTTCTCCCTCCTTTCGCCGCTGCAGCTGTTCTCGCAATACACGCACCTCCTCCTGCAGAGGCAAGAGCAGCTCTCGCAACACGCTGTTCTCTTCCACATTAGCCTGCAAGCAGCGTAACAAAACTGAAGAATCAAGGCCCACTAACACTGATGCAACATCAGTGCAGCTTCAACTCTATTAGCTCAAGCGGACGCAGGCCCAATAGATCACGTAAGATAAAGGTAACGGTAACATTGACACATGGACCAGTAATGACGAATTTGATTGAAAAGACGTGTTATCCTACACTAGAATGGTGTACAAAGCTTGTTGATAGCTCTGTGTAGGCCTCGTCAATGTGTGTTGACACTAAATCATCAAGAATCTTTCAACACCATTTTCTAGAAGACATACTCGGCACAGCCATTAGCGGCGTTAGTACTGATCCATGCGCGTTATTACTGGTACCATTATGGGAAGCAACAAAGATTTTAGAAATAAACTCTAATTTTCTAATTAACGAGCATGACATGTAAGCAAGGAAAAGAGATTTTCGTACTGCCACAGGCAAATCGAATAGTCTGTTCATGAATGGAACACAAGGTATGCCCTGAAATTGATACACTAGGAGATGGCTAAACTTGTATATGGACAGTGAATTAATCAATGGAAAAACTTCAGTCCTCGCCAAGATTCGATCCCGCGTCGCAGGAATACAAGTCCAGCGCTTTAACCACTGAGCCATCCAGCACAACAAAATTTGTGATTCACTGTCCATGTAGCTGGGGCATTAGAATCTTGCTACCGTATCCACCGTGTGTCGTAGAAGGCGACTAAAGGGGCGCCCCGTAGCCGGGAGTAGAATCGTGCTACCGTAACTCATGCGTGTCGTAAAAGGCGACTAAAAGGGCGGAGCGAAGGGGCTAGGAATCCCGTTCTCTGTAAAAGCTTTCCTCGAGGACTGCAAGACGAGCGGGGGGAGGAGAGGCCCATGCCTCTCCGAACCCTAATATTAGGGTCGCTGAATGTGCGTGGCTGTAGTACGAATGCTGTAAAGAGGAGGGAGATTGGTGAGATGTTTGTGAGGAGGAAGTTTGATGTGTTGGCGCTGAGTGAGACGAAGTTGAAAGGAAAGGGGAAATGTGAGTTTGGTGTTGTAAGCGGAAGAAAGTCTGGTGTGGAGGAAGGTAGGGCACGAGAAGGTGTGGTCTTGATATTAAGTGATCGGTTGGCTAGAAGCGCTACCGAATGGAAGGAGGTGTCACCAAGATTGATGTGGGTGAAAGTTAAGTTAGGCGTGGAAAGATGGGCATTTGTGAATGCTTACGGACCTGGCAGCGAGAGGAGTGAAGAGGAGAGGGAGCAATTCTGGACTGACCTAGGTCATTTCCATGTAGTTGTACTGGGTGACCTTAATGCGAGAGTTGGAGATGAAATGGTTGCGAATGTGATAGGAAGGTATGGCGTTCCCGATAGAAATGACAGTGGAGAAACCCTGATAGGTCTGTGTATGGAGCAGAAGTTGGTGGTCGGGAACAGTTTGTTCAAGAAGCGAGATAATCACAAGTACGCATGGGTAAGGATGGCCCATGGTGCAATGGTGGAGAGAGCACTGATGGATTTTGTGCTGATATCGAGGAAAGTAAGGGGGGGGATGTTGGATGTGCGGGTGTTGAGAAGGGAGGGTGGAGGAGTGTCTGTGTTGACCATCTGCTGGTGGAAGGTAGATTAAGAGTGGAGCAGAAGTGGAAGGGCAACAAACGAGTGGGAGGAGGCAGAGAGGTAGTGAAAGTGAGTGGACTGCATTTAAAAGTAGAGCAGAGGAGTTCCAGCAGGCGTTGAAGGGAGAATATGACAACGTGAGAGGACAGGATCTGAGAGATGTGGAGGAAGAATGGGAGACGTTAAGGTATGCGTTGCTGAGATGTGCGAAGAAGGTGTGTGGTGCGCGCCGTGTGGGCGGGTGCAGGAGGAAAGGCGGCGAGTGTTGGAACGAGGAGGTCAAACTGGCGGTGGCACGGAAAAGAGGTGCGTTTGAGGAGTGGTTGCAGGTGAAGTCGAAGTTGACTTGTGAAAGGTACAAAGAGAGGAAAAACGAGGTGAAGCGGGTGGTGAGGAGAGCCAAAAGGGATGCTGATGCCAGGTGGGGCAGACAGCTGTGCCAGAATTTTGAGGAGAACAAAAAGATGTTCTGGAACGAGGTGAAGAGGGTGAGAAAGGGAGAGACCGGAAAGGAGGAAGTGGTGAAAGATGAAAACGGCTAGTTGTTGGGAAGTGGTAATGTACGGAAGAGGTGGGCCGAATATTTTGATGAGTTGTTGAATGTCGAGGATGACAGAGAGGCTGACATTGTTGCTGTGGGTGGTGGTGCTCGGATGCCAGTTTTGGGAGAAAGACTAGTTGCGGACATTACCAGGGAAGAGGTGCAGGAGGCGGTGGACGTGATGAAAGCAGGGAAAGCCCCTGGTTTGGATGGAGTTGCGACCGAGTGCCTGAAGAAGGGTGGAGTAACGATTGTCGAACGGTTGGTGAGGTTACTTAACTTGTGTTTTACGGCAGGCGTGGTACCGAGTGAGTGGCGCAGTGCCTGCATTGTTCCGCTATAAATGGGCAAAGGAGATAAAAGTAAATGCTGCAACTCGAGAGGTATCAGTCTGTTATGTGTGGTTGGTAAGTTGTACGGGAGAGTGGTGATCAGAAGGATTAGAGACTGTACGGACTGCGCAATTGGAGAGGAACAGTGTGGCTTTAGGAGTGGTAGAGAGTGTACCGATCAGATTTTTGCAGTGAGACAGGCCTGTGAGAAGTACTTTGCCAAAGGAAAGGATGTGTTCTGGGCCTCCATGGATCTGGAGAAGGCATACGACAGGATTGACAGGGAAGCGCTGTGGTGGGTGTTGAGTTTGTATGGAGTGGGCGGACATCTGTTGAAAGCGGTGCAGAGTTTCTATGCCAACAGCCGAGCATGAGTCAGAGTGGGGAGCGAGGCGAGTGATTGGTTCACAGTGAAAGTGGGACTGAGACAAGGCTGCGTGATGTCTCCTGGCTGTTCAACCTCTATATGGATGGAGTGGTCAGGGAGGTGAACGCGGGTGTGCTGGGTCGTGGCTTGAAACTGTTGGAAGCGAATGGGCGGAGTTGGCAGTTGAGCCAGTTGCTATTTGCTGATGATACGGCCCTGGTTGCGGATTCGGAGGAGAAGCTTTGTAGGCTGGCGTCTGAGTTTGGTAGAGTGTGTGAGAGGAGGGAGCTTCGAGTGAACGTCGGCAAGAGTAAAGTAATGAGATGCTCGAGGACTATCGATGCGAGTCAAATTAGTGTCACCCCAAATGGAGAGCTCATGGAGGAAGTACTGTGTTTCAAGTATCTGGGCTCCCATGTGGAGATAACTGAAGTGAAGGCGCGAGTGAAGGAGTGATGTAAAGTGTTGGGTGCACTAAAGAATGTAATGAGCTGTAGGACGTTGGGGATGGAAGCAAAGAGAGGGCTGCATGAGGGTGTTGTTGTCCCAACTGCGCTCTACGGAGCTGAGGCTTGGGGAGTGAGAGCAGAGGAGAGAAGAATGTTGAATGTTTTTGGGATGAAATATTTGAGTAGCATGGCTGGAGTAACGCTGAGAGACCGGATCACCAACGACGTGGTTCGAATCAGAACAGGGATGGTGAAGAAGTTGGAGGACAGGGTGGATTCGCGTGTTCTGAGATGGTTCGGGCACATGGAGAGGATGGATAAAGGGAGATTGTGAAAAGAGTGATGAATGCGGAGGCGAGTGGTCGCAGGCCTAGAGGTAGACCGAAGTTTGGGTGGATGGATGGTGTGAAGCAGGCGTTGGGAAGGAGAGACATGAATGTGGAGGTGGCGAGAGAGCGTGCAATGAACAGGCGTGAGTGGAGAATGGTTGTAAATGGTTGATTTTGACGCTGCTCTGAGGAGTTTTCCCGCCCTTGGCATCCCGCTGTCGGGATGGTCGTGGGTAGGGGGGCCCGGCCATTATGACGCGAGGGGGGTAAACCAGGGTAAAACTGTCGGGCCCTGCTGCTGATGACGGGTCCTCGGACTGCACTCGTGACTAAGTGTATGTTGAGGGGGTACCGGCCGGACCCTTTAGCACAAAAGGGCTAAGTTGTGTGAGTGTGAGCGTATGAGGGTGTGAGGTGCGCCCTTACCGTCGGCCACCCCCCTTTCTGGGAGAAGCGGCCTAGTGTCTGTATCTGTTGCCACATTTCATCCCATCGGGATGTTATATGGGAGTTGATGATAGGGAACCAGTCTCGGAATGTATTACAAAACATCGTTCATGGTGAGTAGCTGCCAGTTTAGCAAGCGAGTCCGCAAGTTCGTTTCCTCTTATTCCCGCGAGCCCGGGGATCCAGCAGAATTTGGCTGCCTAACCCGTCTCGGACATCGTAAAGAGATCGTGCTGCATTTTACGTAGAACGGGATGTTCGTAGTGCAGTGTCTTAAGCTGGGTTAGGACACTCAGACTGTCTGAGAATATGACGTATTTGGGGAAGAGATGCGTTTTTGCAATAGAGATGGCTAGTTCGAGTTCGTGGAGCTCCGCAGAGAACACAGAGGCCTCTTGTGGAAGGGTGGCCGAGTGGGATGTGCCCGCACACAGCGGCGGCTCCCACTCCGTCCGCGGTTTTGGAGCCGTCAGTGTATATATGACGGTGCTCTAAATATTATTTCTCAAGTTGTCTTAGGAATTCCTGCCGGTACGCGTTGGTTGGAGTAGTTTCTTTAGGGTACACTTGCAGATCTAGGTTGACCGGTGGTGGGCTGATTATTCATGTGGGTGTGTTCATTTGAAGGATTCGGTAGGAAAATGAAGGCTTGTTAGCCATTCGATTGATGTTTTGCGAGGTCAGCAGGTTGTCCACACGAAGGGAAAACGGTGGGCATATTCTCATTTTAGCCGCGAAAATGCGCATATCGGATATGATGGTGATGTGGCTGATTGCCGTGTTGTTGATTAGACTTCTAGTCTTAAAATAGTATTGTAGCGAAAATTTGTCTCGCCGGAGCGGAAGTTAGTTAGCGAGCACGTTCGATTGGGGTGGACCGGAACGCGCCAGTTGTGATCCGCATAGCATTGTTTGTGATGGTCTAGAGAGGGTCGAGAGTAGTTTTGGCTGCTACACCGTAGACAACGGCTCCGTAGTCCACGCGCGATCGTATTATTGCTCTGAACAACGTCATTCCGGTGTCCATGTCGGCACCGAACTTCAGGGATGTTACCGATTGGATAAGTCCCGTCGACCTTTAGCATCGAGTCGCCAGGGCTGCAATGTGGGGTCGTCACGTGAGTTTAGGGTCCCACATAAGACCCAGGAATTTTATCGTTTCTTCGTATCCTAGAGGGTTGTGATGCAGCGTTAGGGCTGGTCTCATATGTAAGCCAGGCACAAGGGTAAAGTGCATGTTTTTAGTTTTGGAGGGCGAGAATCGGAATCCGTTTAGGGAAGCCCAGTTCCCGACTAGGTTTAGGCACTTCTGGAGTTCATGTTGAATTGTTATGAGGCTGGGGTGTCAGTAGCTTATTTGTAGGTCGTCCAAGTATTGTAATGAGAGTAGTCTTCCGTCTCGGGGAAGAATGTTGGCTAACTGATCGATTTTGAGGATAAAAAGTGACACTGAGGACGCTTCCCTGGGGGACGCCCATTTCTTGTGGATACGACGGAGGCTGAGTGTCGCCGACCTTGACCCTGAAGGTGTGGTTTTGTAAGAATTAGTGGATGAAACGTGGTAGGCGACCTCTCAAACCTTCGTCGAAAAATATGGAAACCACATGTTCTCTTCAGACAAAGGTCTGTCTAATGTCTGATTCTATTCGTACGAGGTGGTTCGTTGTGGAGTGGCGCTTACGGCCACCGCACTGGATGTTGTTAAGGCCTGCATGCATTTCAAGGTAGTCGACTAGGCGTGAGTTATTCTTTCCATAGTCTTACATAGGACGCTAGTTAGGGCAATGGGACGATAGTTATGCGGGTTGCTGTGACATTTTTCAGGTTCGGGTACCGGGATAATTACGGATTCCCGCCATTGATTGGGAAAGAATGAATTTGAATACAATGTATTGAGCACATTTAGTAGGTGCTGGAGAGCGTTGTCAGGAAGGCGTTCGATCATATCGATGTGCACTCGGTCCGGCCCGGGTGAGGTTTCACGAGTGTGGTCGATAGCATACTGTAGTTCATGGAGGGAGAAAGGTTTGTTGTAGAATTCTCCATTTGCGGAAGTGAAGTCGATATGCTCACTTTCTCTTAGGATCTTTTCCCGCTGGAAATCAGCCCTATAATTTGTTGATTGCGAAATTTGGCTGAAAGTCAGCTAGTTTGTCCGCGATGTCCGCGTATGAAGAATAGACAGTGTCTCGGTCCGACAATATGTGGGTAGGTCGCTCAGGGCGACCTTGGATAAGTCTGATTTTTCTCCCCATTTGGGAAAGAGGCTACTCGGTTCCTGGGGCAACGTGCGCGGCAGAAGGCCCCGTACATCCTTTCACGCTGGTCCATTGTTTTTTGTACCTCCGGGCACCACCAAGGTTTTGGGAAAAAGGTGGAGGGTAAATATTGGGGAATGCATGCGACAGCTGCACTTTGGAATTTCTCGTATAGATGTGAGACAAAATCGCGCTCTGAAATGTCTTTGGGTAGGCCCTCCACCTCATCCCATGCGATATGTGTCGAGTTGGCTTTCCGGTAGTTGAATCAAAGTTCCTGTACAACGGGATTGTTTGGTCGGTTAGTAAGGAGCGATATGATCGCTGGGTTGTAATCACTGTCATGTGTTGAAGGCAGGACTCCCCGAACGAGTTGGGGTGCTAAAGTGGGGGAACAGTTGATTAATCGATGTTTCACTTTCGAGGGTGATCCGAGTGGGTTGTCCGTCGTTGGGAAGAACCAGGTTTTGAGTGTCTATGGTGTTGGCTATTATCACTCCCCTGGGGTCTATGTTCACGCATCCCCACACTTCGTGATAGCTGTTGAAGTCTCCGAGGATGAGTAAGGGGTGATGCAGTTGGTCTTTAGATACTTATCTTCCCCGCGACAGCTTAGAGTTCTATTCTCAGAGGGAGGAGATGATGAGGTATGCTTTGATGGATCATAAGTGCCACTCCGCCGTGTGCTGTCACATTACTGTGATCTTCGCGACGGTGTATGACATATTGAGGGATTGTCAAGGTGGCTATGTCACGGAGTTTCATCTCCTGAAGGCCTACCACCAAAGGTTAAAGGGTGGAGATAAGCGATAATAATTCATCTTACTTGCTTTCAAGTCCCCGGCAATTCCACTGAAGTATTGTACTGTTGCTCATTTCGGATGTTTCACGCTCAGATCTTGATGGTATGGAGCGGTTGCGCGGTTTGTAAGAACTTTCGTTGTGTTCGGTCCATGAGGCGCCATTGTCCTAAATCAAGAGCGTTCGCAAGAGCGTCCGCTCTCTGTAGAACATGATCTCCACGACTCACTGCGTTTACGGTTGAGTACTCTTGTAGGAGGGAGAAGACGAGGGAATACGATCTTTGTTTGCTTTTTGAGCGAGCGCGTTTCTCTTCTATGGAGTTTTTTCAAAACATTAGGATCTCTCCAAGTTGAAAATTTTAACCTCTACGAGACGATATTCGGTCTCGGAGCGATGTTCGGCTTATAACGGTGACCGGCTCTTACTTTGATACAGCAAAAAAAAGCGTAGCTTCTATATCCTGGAAATTTGGTAAACTCTGGAGCTCAGACGCGAAGAACAGTGTGCGATGTCAATTTCTCGGTTTATTGTCCGTCATTGGTTCAAGATACTGTCTCTGCACAAAGCTGCTTTTTTCAGGTATCTGGGCTCCCAAGTGGAGAAGACTGAATTAGAGTTAACTGAGGTGAAGTCGCGAGTGAAGGAGGGCTGTAAAGTGTTGGTTGCACTGAAAAGCGTTATGAGCTGCAGGACGTTGGGGATGGATGCAAAGAGAAGGCAGTATGAGGGTGTCGTTGTGCCAACTGAGCTGTACGGAGCTGAGACTTGGGGGGTGATAGCAGACGAGAGAAGAAGGTTGAATATTTTCGAGATGAAATATCTGAGGAGCATGGCTGAAGTGTCGCTGAGAGACAGGTTCACTATAGACTTGGTTCGAATCAGAACGGGGATGGTGAAGAAGTAGAAGGACAGAGTTTATTAGCATGTTTTGAGATGGTTTGGGCACTTGGTGAGGATGGATGAAGGGAGATTGGTGAAAAATATGTTTAAGTCAGAGGCGAGTGGACGTAGGCCTGGAGGGTGATCGAAGTTTGGGTGGATGGAGGTGTAAAGCAGGCGTTAGGAAGTAGAGACGTGAGTGTGGAGGTAGAGACGTGAGTGTGGAGGTAGAGAGCGTGCACTGGATAGACGTGAGTGGCGAATGATTATAAACGGACGAGTTTTGACGCTGCCCTGATGTGCTTTCCCGCCCTAGGCATATCGTTGAGAGACGGGATGGTCGTGGGCGGGGGGGCAGTCATCATGACTCGGCAGGTGTAAACCAATCACGCTGTCGGGCCCTGCTGCCGACACTGACCTCGAACCGTACTCATGATCCGGAGGGTGTGCTGCGGGGTGCCCGGCCGGACCATTTTGCGCGAAAGAGCTAAGGTGTGCGAGTGTGAGTGTATGAGAGTGTGAGTATGAGAGTGTGAGGTGCGCCTTGCCGTCGGCCACCCCTCCTAGCTGAGGGATTTCGGCCCAGTGTGTGTATCTGTAAAAAAAGTGTAAGCTATCAATGACAAAAAACATGAATGAACCATGCGTGAAAATTGCCTACCTTGCTTGCGGTTCCCCTAGGCAACCGGCCTCCACTATACACTGGCTCAACCTAGCAACCCAGTTACCTTAGCAACAGCCTCTTCCGCAGTCTGGTCCGTCAGCAGCGACGTGCCCCCTACACTCTCATCCGCTATTTCACTGAACGCAGGATTATCCAAGCCCGCCATCACTCCCTCTGAACCTTTCGGGCTACACAGCTCAACAAGAACCAGCTGAGCTACAGGCACGGAAACGGCACCCGCTGACACTGAGCTAGTCGAGGAGGAAGATGTGGCAACGCCGCTCGACGCAGAGGAGGTTGACGAGGCGGAGGAGGAGGGTGTCGCGGGGGCGGGGGAGGAAGACGTTTGAAGTCCCGGCACGTGCTTGGCGATGATGGATTTGGTGAGGCCAGATAATACACCCGGGCTGAGTATGCTGGGAGTAGGGGCGGGGTGAGGGGGCGGCTGATGCTGATGTTGGAGTTGCTCCACCTGATCCTGATGTTATAATGGGAGAAACAATTTAGCTCGCTCAAAGATGGCAGCCATCAGGATTTTCATCTTAAAGTATTAAAAATATATTTATTTTCTATGGCTACACCAGCAAGACCCAGTAAATTGCAAACACACATGATTTTTCCACATTCAAAAACGAAAACCAACAAGATAGTTATGTTAATTCAGAACACTAGATTAGATTGAAGTGTCAGGCTTTCTAGTGCACTGGAATGTAGAGCAATAGATAGATTAAATTAGAGTATCACCGAACGTCAATCCAGCAGCTAGCGCTGCATCAAGTCATCGTTAGTATCCGGGATTGTTTCGACTCACGGCATGCTTAGGTTACTACTGTTTATATGGATATAGGGAGAGGTCACAAATGTGTCCGCCTCAAAGTGAGCAAAAAAAACTTGGTCCTTCGGAATAGAGGAGTCTATCGGTAAGTAAGATTAAGTATGATCAATTCACAACAGATCAGATTTCAGCTAGGAGGCTGGTTTCGCGAAGGTAGCCGAGAAGCGGTTCCGCCCTCAATTTCCTCTGAGGGAACTCAGTAAGCATAAGGCCGAGTATATTAGGAAAGTCCAGGAACCGGCTCCTGGGGAAGTATGTGCGTCGACATTCCGTCCATGTGAGGCACTCTGCCAAGACATGGGCTATTGTAAGAGGGACTAGACAATCCTTGCAGTATGGAGGTGGTGACGCTTCTATTAGGTGTCTGTGTGTTAGTCTGCTATTTCCAATTCTCAATCGGCATAGAGTTACCTCAGTCCGCCGAGATCGGCTGTTTGATGAGACCCAGAATGTGGGTGTCTTTAATAGTACGCAATTCATTTCTCATAGGAACATCAGACCATTCCATGTTCCATTTATTTTGCACAGCTCTTTTAATCGCTGGGTAAAAATCTTAATATGGGAGTGGACGCTATTCTGCTGGGTCAGGCGCCGCTGCAGCTCTTCGCGCCGCTTCGTCCGCCCGCTCATTGCCCACCACCCCACAGTGGCCCAGAACCCAGCACAAATGAACGTTCTTGTTTCTGGAAGACAATCTCACAAACCAGCGCAAGATAGCTGAAACGACAGGGTGCAATTGTTGAAGATCTCCATGGTTTGAGGAGCACTGAGCGAATCACAAAAGATTGAGATATTGGCATCTGGAAGAGTATCGGCCGCCAAGAGGGCATCGACAATGGCCGTCAGTTCAGCTGTGAAAACTGACGTTGATTGCGGGAGTTTCCTAGTGACGAAGTGCCCGGGGAGCACCGCTGCACAGCATCGTCGTCTTATGAGCTATCAGTGAAGATATGAAAGCTACCAGCGTGATGAGTCTCCGCATGGGCTATAAAAATAGCTCGGAGATTTTGGGGTGCAGCATCTGCTTTCCGGCCAGCAAAATAGTGAGGGCAGAGCATATTTTCTGGTATACGCCAGATGGGAACAGTATCTCGCGGGAGAGGGTCCACCATGATGTGTGGTAGTCCAAGCTCAGCATTGAGGAGCTCGATGCGTTTTAAAAAGCTCGAGGAAGAAGTAAGATTGGGATGGCGCTGTCGGATTGTAGGTGGGCCGAGCGAGAACATGGCAACAAAATTGGAGGTCAATTTCTTCTCGTCGCAAGGCAATGCTCACCAGTTTCACAAAGAAGGCTGACAATAGGGGAGGAGCGGAAAGATCCAGTACAAGCGCAAAGGGCGGCATAGTGAATAGGTTCCGGTGTTCTGACAATATTTGGTTTCGCGGAGCCATACAGATACAGACACTAGGCCGCATCCCCCAGAAAGGGGGGTGGCCGACGGCAAGGCGCACCTCACACCCTCATACGCTCGCACTAACACAACTTAGCCCTTTTGCCGGAGCCATAGACCACGCTATCACAGTCGAGTATGGACCGGATGATAGCGCGGTAAAATCGTTATGATGTTATTCTATCTGCACCCCAGGTGAAGTGCGATGCGATCCGAGGAATGACAAATCTCTGTAAGCAGTCTATCTTAAGCTGCTGCACGTGGTACTTCCAGGTTAGCTTCAGGTCGAATATTAGTCCTAGAGAGTGGACTGTAGGTAGGAAAGGGATCATTTCTCCATAAAGTCTGAGGTTTGGTTCAGTGTGTGTGCGGGCCGATGGATATGAATTGCACATGTTTTGCTTTTAAATATTTTAATGCCTCGAGATTCTGTCCAGGCAACCGCCTGGGCAATTGCACTCTGTAGTGTATGTTGGAGTTGGGACACAACTGGCGCCGATGTGTACATCATGAAGTCGTCAACGTACAGTGACCCATTCACGGAGGAAGGGATCACTCCCGTGATCCCGTTAAAAGCAATCGCGAATAGAGTACACGAAAAGAAGCTACCTTGGGGGACCCCTCATCTTGGGTATGTATGTCTGACAGGTGATTGCCGATTTTGGCCCGGAAGACTCTCCGCCGGAGGAAGTTCCGGATTAACAATGCTAAGTGACCGTGGAGTCCCATCCGGTGGATCTCTCGGAGGATGCCATAGCGTCAGGTTGTATCATATACCTTCTCAGGGTCAATGAAAACGGATTTGTATTGCTTGCGGTCCTAGGCCCCGTGGATATCAGTCACAACTCGCAATAATGCGTCCTGCGCTGATAGCATTTTTCGAAATCCGAATCGTAATGGGGAGAGGAGTGAGTTCGCTTCTAGGTGCCGGGTCCGTCGGGTATTCATCTTCTCCAGAACCTTTGCTAAACACGAGGTGAGGGCTATAGGGCGGTAGCTGGTCAATTCATCGGTAAGCATACCAGGTTTTGGGAAAGACAGAACCACTGCCTCCTTCCACCGATCGGGATAGGAGTGAGTAGACCAGATGAGTTTTAAATAAAACACAAGTAGGAGAGTGCAGAGGGATATAAGTGCCGGAGCATCTCGTAGGAGATTTGATCTTCACCAGGAGCAGAAGGGTCGGAGGTGCGAATTGCACCAAGGATTTCGCGTACCGTGATAAGTTCATTGAAAGGTATAAGGAAATTTATGGAGAAGTGCAGATCATTTTGTTCTGCAGTACGCTTTGTGATACGGAAAGCCGGGCTGTACCTAGAATCAGAGCTGACGGAGGAGTAATGTGTTGCATAGAGTTCAGAAACTTCTTGCGGATCGGTGTGGGTTGTTCCATCATCCTTAAGGCAGGTGGGGGGCGTGAGAACAGTACTTCCCAGTCATTTTTCGTATGCGGGACCACAATTTAGACATGTGTGCCAAAGTTTTGCCATGATTCAGGAAAACATACATGAAAAAAATAGAAACAAGAGGATAACAACAGAAAGTAATTATTAAAATAATATATAAAGCAAGAGAAATGCTCAAGATGAAAAAAAAAACGAAAGTTGTAGGAAAATAAATACAAATAAAGTAAAAACTGGAAAAAAAATAGATTAGAATGAAAAAAATACTAAACAAAAAAAAATGGTGAAAAGTTGACAAGAGAAGGAGATAAGTTAATGGAGTTTCAACAAAACAAACGAGGTAAAAGGAGTAAACAATATGAAAGCATAACTCGGAAAGGGTCGAGAAGGAGAGATAATAAAGAGTAAAAGGGTCCGAAAGGAAAATAGGATGTTCACCCCCTGGTTTGATCGTGACCACGTGCGACCCGTTAACCTTTATTTTTTTTTGGGGGGGAGCACTAAATAAGAAGGTAAATAAGAACAGCAGGAGGAGAAATTATTATTGCAAGAACCCAGCAAGAGACGGACAAGCCGTTTTTTAGAATCAGGGTTTGAAATTTTTTGAAATGTGTGACTCAACATTTTGCTCAAAAAAACTAAATCCACTGTGTTAATACAACATATCTTCTTGCTAGGCATGGGAGGCAAGAATTAACTACAACAACATCATTGTTAATAGTAGTAATTGATTGCTGAAATACTCTAACAGACGTGACTAACTTGTGTTAATCATCCGCTATGGCAGCAGAGTTATAAGGAGTTTGAAGATATACAAATACAGACACTAGGCCGCATCCCCCAGAAAGGGGGTGGCCGACGGCAAGGCGCACCTCACACCCTCACACGCTCACACTCGTACAACTTAGCCCTTTTGTGCTAAAAGGGTCCGGCCGGTAGCCCCTCAACTTACACTCTGGG
>SDVV010001833.1:0-24479 GCA_016164225.1 Gammarus roeselii
ATATATAATATCAAAATGATGCAATAACCAACCAATTATGCCTGGAATATTATACTGTATGGAAGATGCAAACCAAAAATATCCTATAAATTCCAATAACTGTATGAAATAACCATTCAAAATTCGGAAAAGATACAAATTCAACATCTATCAACCGATCATTACTTTGTTTACATAACACAATATAATAACTTGCAATAAATCTATATCCTTCAGCTACTCTTGCTATAGAGCATCCGACCGATACTCACTACACAAAAAATCGAGATAAGACAACCCAAACGTGTTACAGCAGCTTGATACGGGTCTATTAGAAACATGCGAATACATGGTAACACCGAGATATCAGGTTCAAACTGGATATTGCGTTATGGGGTCAACAGATTCTCGTAACGAAGCTACTGCATCCTAAGAAATATACATCAACCCGCCAACTACCAAACTATTATATCCTACTATTCCTTTAGATATTAGCTATATACATATGAAATAAACAAATAGAAAATACACAAAACGTGGCCCCAAATCCAACCAACAGGCTTCTACCAAGCATCCAACCGCTAAGAACCCACCAACCAACCACCAAATGAGTTAATTATACCGCAACTAGATATAAATACAAACATATATGTACAGAAAAATGTATAGAATCATAAAACCAAACACTCAAACATAGAAATCATGCCACAAAAAGGATGTAAACAATTCAAATAACATGTAAGAGCAATCTCACCTAATTTTTCAAAGCTCATCCAACATTTTGCCTAAGGGGTCCCCTACCTCACCCCACCCTGCCAGAAATATGTTTTAACAATATTCGCACCAGCAACGAATGAAGATGTATAGTGAGCAACAGTTAGTGACCAAGTATATATACCCCAATACAGCCATCTAAAGAAGAAAAAACATATATAAATAAAATAAAAATCAATAATTCATATCAATTAAAATGTTTAAAACATAAAACATTCCCATAATATACTCGAAAGCAAGAGCCGGAAGCCACCCGCCCCCCTTCAACCCCTTCGCGTCACATGCCTGCTTATCTGTGACTCCGCCCGCCCGTCCGCTTGACTCCGGCCACACGGTCGCCCATCCATACGCCCGCCGATAAAACTGACTCGAATTGAGTTTGGCAGTCATATTAACTACTTACTTAGCTGAAGTTACAGTAGAAAATTTCCTGTGTAATAATAGAAGATAAACTTGACTGCAAAGATCGCGGCTCTTGTTATACTGAGAATTCATCCAAAGCGTAATCCAGTGGGATCCTCTGGAAATTCGAAATTATTCAACAACTTCTGAAAGTTGTTCGGTAATTCGGCGTCATTCATGCCTTTCTGACTATAAACGTGTATTACTCCTCTTTACGAAACAAACCTAAGACCTGTGATTTCTAGATATAATCGTGTCATCAGAACGCTAACACATTCTAGCAGAGGTGACCACTCCTTGCCTCTCTTATATCAATAAAACCCGTTAGTTTCACGGGCCGCATGGAGTCACGGCCCAACCTCTTCTTCGCCCTTCACTAAATTTCATCTTCTCCCTCATATTGAATATACTTGGATCGCATGAATCTTAAACACCTTAGCTAACAACTCGCTCAATAGTCTATGCACTCTGGTCCTAATTTTGTTATTTTTGAGAGGCTGTTACAGTCACGTTGCGTTCTTTCCTTCATGCTACATTTTCTACGACTCCTTTTAGTTGTGTGAGTGTGAGCGTATGAGGGTGTGAGGTGCGCCTTGTCGTTGGCCAACCCCCTTTCTGGGGGATGCGGCCCAGTGTCTGTATCTGTATCTTTTATTTTTTGCTGTTCCAATGCATAAGGTTACCTACATTAGTTCAGATCTGATGCATGGGATCCACTATTCCTGTCTCTTCTTCATTTTTCTTCTCAGCAGTTGTTGGGGTGCATAGACCCTGGCACCTTTAGGATGACGGCGAATGCTTGAGGCTCTGAAGCAAGGAAGGTTGAGTGTTGATCCTCCTTGCTGCCACCCGTGGAGTTCTGGGACCATATGGTCCTGAGCACCTTAGGAGTTACTGTACATCATGTGGCACCCATGCTTCTCTCTTGGACATTCGCCGAGTACACAATCGATCTAATCTAATAAAAAAATATCTTTAACTTGATGTAGCAATGGTTGCTGGTTTAGCGCACAGCATATATGGACGCCGACTCCAGCCCACTAGAAAGCTTCGTCACTCTAATCTAATATCTATACAATTCATCCGTACACATTTCCTGGTATCTCGTCCATGGAGGATACTGTTTAAATGTCAGCTCATTTTGGTGGATCATTGAAATGTTATGATCCTGCGTCATCGAGTTTGCAGTAGCTATTGAAGGCTGATGCGCTCGCAAGGCAAGAGCAAGACTTTATCACGAGTCTGGTCAATGCTGTGACATTATCCTCCACATGGAAGAGGATATAGCTAGTCACTGGTGCAAGTCTGTTCATGCTATGACATTACCCTCCCCATGGAAGAGGGTATAGCTAGTCACTGGTGCAAGTCTGTTCATGCTGTGACATTACCCTCCCCATGGAAGAGGATATAGCTAGTCACTGGTGCAAGTCTGTTCATGCTATGACATTACCCTCCCCATGAAAGAGGGTATAGCTAGTCATTGGTGCAAGTCTGTTTATGCTGTGACATTACCCTCCCCATGGAAGAGGGTATAGCTAGTCACTGGTGCAAGTCTGTTCATGCTGTGACATTACCCTCCCCATGGAAGAGGATATAGCTAGTCATCGGTGCAAGTCTGGGACGAGGCTGGCTGCTGAACCAAAGATCGTGTGATGCATACAAAGAATTCGTTTTGGTGATTAGCTTGCAGTCCTGACGCATTCGGGAATAAGAATGCGTAAAATACAATCTGCTTCTGCAAGCACATGTTGAAAGCGTTAATGACTTCCGAATTAGAACGGGGATGGTTAGAAGGACAGACATCATGAGGTGGTAGCGAGAGAGAGGGCAATGGATAGGCGTGGGTAGAGAGAATGGTTGTGGATGGATGAGGTTTATTGGCCGCACGGAGTCACGGCGCAACCTTTAGTTCCCTCAGACTCTCTTCTTCTTCACCTTTCACTATCTCTCATGTTCTCCCTTCTTCTTGAATTTACTTAACTTTTTTTTATTTCACCAGCATCCTATGTTTAGTTCCTATTGGAGCAGGATGTTATGTCAACTATGTAGTTAGTTAGGTGCACTATGACTAAATGTTAATACAATCCCATGATAACATTTTTTACTCTCTGTATCTTTATTAAAGGTCAGTGTAAACAGAACATTGTCACGCTTACTGTCAGTTGACCTAACTATTCTAATCTAAGATGTGCTTATAGCTTGATGAAGCACTGGTTGCTGGTTTGACGTTCGGCGCCAGAAGAACGCTACCTTCAGAGCGCTAGAAAGCTTCGTCACAATAATCTAATCTGGCAAAAGCATCCATCCAGGCCTTCTCTACGGAGAAATTCGGTGTATTTCCAGCAGTAAATCCTAATTGAACTCTTGTTCCCGTTTGGTTATGCAGGTTCCGCCTCGGTGGTCGAGAGGTGATCTTGGTGAGTGACAGCAGTCCTTTGTTCGAGGAGGGCTTCTTAGCCCGCCATGCCCTCACGCTGCCCTAACATCCTCCTGTTTGAGGAAGTCATCCTGGCCAGCGACACCCTCACGCTCAAGCTGAGGAGTTCATCACCGGCCTTTTCTCTACAAAAGCTGTGTGGATGAAGCAAAAATAACCTCCACTGCGACCTGTCAGCTAAGATTCAACTGCCGTACCCCATCAGAAAACTTAGACATACCTTTTCTTTATTTCAAAACCACGGTGACCCCCTTCGCCAAACGTCCGATGTGTTGCTATCAAGTCCTGAAATACGGGCACCCGCGGAAAAATTGTCACGGAACACAAAGATGTTCGCATTATTTCGTAGACGGTCATGACAGCTGGACCTAGTTAACAAATACCATCTACCGAAACACCACCCTCAATCAACTGTGGGATAAAACTGGGCGTATCCAGTGACACCCCAAGCGACCTATCCAAATCTTTTCAGGCGCAGGTGCCATTTTTACTTCCTATCCGGAAATAGCTGACTTAAATTGGAAGACTTTCAGCCAGATATAATCCATAAGTTACACAACTGCTTTCCAGCAAGGGAGGATATCAAGAAAAGGAAACATGTTGACTTTACTTCGAAAAATGAAGAATTTCAAAATAAACCTTGCTTTAGTCACATAATAAAGTATGCCACAGACTGTACTCGTGAAACTTTGCCTGAGCCAGACCGGGAGCACATCAAAATTATCAAGCATAACCCTGATGGGGCCTTAAAGTCCCTTCTAAAATTGTTCAACAGAGTGTATTCAAATTCATTTTTTCCTGACCCCTGTCGGGAATTGGTAACCATTCCTATACCATAGCGACCCTCGTAACTGCCACTCTGTTGCCCTTACCAGCATCTTCTGTTAGTCGAAGGAAAGAGAGATAAACTCGCGCCTCGACGACTGCCACGAAATGTACGCATGGCATTTACAACATCCAGTGCGGCGGCCATAAGCTTCTCTCCACGACAGACCATCTCGTACGACTAGAATCAGACATTAGACAGGCGTTCGTTCTAGGGGAAAATGTGGGCCTGATTTTTTTCGACGTCGAAAAAGCATGTGACACCACCTGGGAATCTAACATGATAAAGGACCTTCACAGCAAGGGCCTAAGGCCTTCTCCCACGTTTTATGCGCCAAGTTCTGCTGAACCGCACGTGGAAGGGGGAAGTCGGTGACATCTTTTCATCAGGAAATGGGCGTCCGTCAGGGGAGCGTCCTTAGCGCCACTCTTTTTATAATGGTAAAGCACTCGGCTAGCAGACATCTTCTACCGTGACTGGAGGCATTCACTATACGTACTATAAAAATAAGCTTCTGACACCCTTACATAATAACAATTCAACGTGACTCCAGAAGTGTTAAGACCAAATTAAGTACAAGGCTTTCTTGAACTGATTCAATTTTTTGCTGATAAAAGGAAGACTGAACTAGTGAAAACTGAGGTGAAGTCGCGAGGGAAGGAGGGGTGTGAAGTGCTGGGCGCACTGAAGAGTGCAATGAGCCGAGGACGTTGGGGATGGAAGCGAAGAGAGGGTTGTATGAGGGTGTCATTGTCCCAACTGTACTATGCGGAGCTGAGACTTGGGGGGTGAGAGCAGAGGAGAGAAGAAGGTTGAGTGTTTTCGAGATAAAATGTTGGAGAAGCATAGCTGGTTTGACGCTGAGAGACAGGATCAATAACGACGTGGAGCGAGCTAGAGCGGGAATGGTGAAAAAGTTGAAGGGCAGAGTGTATTCGCGTGTTCTGAGATGGCTCGGGCCAATGGTGAGGATGGATGAAGAGAGATTGGTAGGAAGGGTGATGAAAGCGGAGGCGAGTGGTTGCAGGCCTAGAAGTTGACCGGAGTTTGGGTGGATGGATGGTGTGAAACAGACGTTAGGAAGGAGAGACTTGAATGTGGAAGTAGTGAGGGAGCGTGCAATGAACAGACTTGAGTGGTGAAAGGTTAATTTTTGACACTGCTCTGATGTGCTTTCCCGCCCTTGGCATCATGATGTTAGGATGGTCGTGGGTGGGGGGGGGGGGGGGGGGGGGGGGGGGGGGGGGCGGCCGCACCCTTTAGCACAACAAGGCTAAGTTGTGTGAGTGTGAGCATATGAGAGTATGAGGTGCGTCTGGCCGTCGGCCACCCCCCTTTCTGTGGAATGCGGCCTAGTGTCTGTATCTGTAAAAGGATTAGAGACTGTACGGGTGGTGCAATTGGCGAGGAACAGTGTGGCCTCAGAAGCGGTAGAGGATGGCCGATCAGATTTTCGCAGTGAGACAAGTCTGTGAGAAGTACCAGGAGATGAAAAGGATGTGTTCTGGCCGTTCATGGATCTAAAAAATGCCTTTGACAGGGAAGCGCTGTAGAGGGTGTTGCGCTTGTAAGGAGTAGGCGATAATCTGTTGAGAGCGGTTCAGAGTTACTCTGTTGGCAGCAGCGCGTGTGTCAGAGTAGGGAGCGAGGTGAGTGCTTGGTTCACAGCTAAAATGTTTTTGAGACCAGGCTTCGTTATGTCTCCCTGATTGTTCAATCTCTACATGCATGAAGTAGTTAGGAAGGTGAACGCGAGTGTAATGGGTCGTAGCTTGTAGCTGTTGGAAGCAAGTGATCGTTGATGGCAGTTGAGTCGGTTATTGTTTGCGGATGATACAGTACTGTGGCGGATTCGAAAAAGTTGTGTTGGCTAGAGTCTGAGTTTGGTAGAGTGTGTAAGAGGAGGAAGCTTCGAGTCAGCGTGGGTTGAAGAAAAATAACGAGATGTGTTTGAGGAGTGTTGATGCAAGCAGATTTTGTGTCCTAAATGAGGAGTTATTAAAGGAAGTTCAAAGTTTTAAGTATCTTGACTATCATGTGAAGAAGACTGAACTAGTGGCAACTAAAGGGAAGTCGCGAGTGAAGGAAAAGTGTGAAGTGTTAAGCGCACTGAAGATTGTAATGAGATGTAGGACGTTGGGGATGAAAACAAAGATAGGGTTGTATGAAGAAATAGTTGTCCCAACTGTACACAGTGGAGCTTGGCTTAGAGGTGAGAGCGAAGAGGAAAGAAAGTTGATGTTTTCGAGATTAAATGTTTGAGGGCCATGGCTGGAGTGACGCTAAGAGACTGGATCAATATCTACGTTTTTCGAATTAGAAAGGGGGTTCTTTGAATTAAAACTGACGTTGTTCGAATTATAAGGGGGTTGTGAAGAATGTTTAGAACAGACTAGATTCGCGTTATCTGAGACTGTTCGGTCAGATCATGAGGACGAATGATGGGAGGTTGGTGAAAGAGCGATGAAGACCGAGGTGAGTGTTCGCAGGCCTAGAGGTAGACCAAAGTTTGGATGGACAGATGGCGTGAAGCACGGGTTAGGTAGGAGAAACATAATTGTGGAGGTAGCGAGAAAGCGTGCAATGGGTGTGCATGATTGGAAAATAGTTGTGAAAGAAGGATTTTTTGACGCTCGCCTGATGTCGTATCCTGCCCTTGGCCTCTCGTTGAGAAACAGGTTGGTGGTGGGTGGGAGGGGCCTGGTCACAATGACGCAGCAGGGGTAAACCAGTCACCAGTTTCAGAAAAGAAAAAACTAGATAGCACAAGTTGGTCCCTAGTTTGTGTTGGGAGCTTAAACCGTACGTTTGCTTGCTTTATTTATGACAGGAGTGACAGGGATCCGACGATGGGAAAGAACACACCACCCCATTCAACAGCCAAGAACGTCAGCGTCTCCAAGGCGACCAGCACCACTTCAGCCGAGGACCACCGGACCAACGATCGCATCGAGGAGTTGACCAGAAGCATTCACGAAATTCGGAATTTACTAAACCAAGAGACTCGGCTGTCGCGTCAAAGCTATTGTTCTTTCAAATTCACGAACTCGTGAAAAACCGACGAACCCGAAACCTACGCAAGTGTCTCCACCTCCACATCCGATGACAACTTCGACGACTCCACCCCACAAAAACCCCAACCGAGCTCCGAGGGCTGCAAAGAAGAAGCAGTACTCGACATTTACAGAACACAACCTGTTCAACAACGGTACCAACTTTTCCGAACATTTGAAAATCATATTGGACGCCAAGGACAAACCGGATATTTGTTCTTACAGACTACGAGAAGAACTGAACTTCATCACTGGCCGTCCAGTCACCATTAGAGTGGATACAAAACATCAAAGCGACACAATACTCACCAAGACCAGAATTTGCCAATAGTCATGCACAGTCATTCCACACCCGACTTTCTCTACGAGTTCAGGCTTGATTTACATATAAGATCTCTCGAAGGAGAACGTTGACGAGTTTATTTGCTTCCGAACTCGTTCAATACGAGGACTGTGTGTTCGAAGCAAAAATCGCACCAAAAGGAACACCACCACAGCCCTCTAGCGGAAATTCAACTGCCCTACTCCTCCTAATTTTATAGACATACCTTTTTCTGCCACTAATATATGGACACCCTGCTCTATAAACACCCTGTTCTTGGTAAAATGCAACTCTCATATAACATGTCAATGGAATGACTTGTGGCAACAGAGTGGACAAAAGATTATTGCAGTTGACGTAAGAGAATTGGAAACCTAGTTTTCTAATAGAAGCGACCAAGTGTTCATCAACCGCTTGTGCACGGGACACACGTGGAAAACTCACAGCCACCTAATGGATGTAGACATGAGACCGGACCCTTACGGGCTAGCCCATGAAGACTCGCGTTGAGGCTCTGGTGAAAATGAGGCTCAAATCAAATAAGACCGGACGCGCCCCCATGCCCCCGTTGCCACCTGGTGGCAATCAGTGTGAACCTAACTTACCGGAACTAATTGATCACTTTCGAAAAACATGCCAGACTATATGAAGCTGTTTAGATCACCCGTTCTTGAACGCCCTCATCTGCTTGCACATCACAGCTGAAGCTCCAACATGACGATCGTCATCGCACGGGGAAGTGTGCGATGACTCGCGTTGAGACTCCGGAGGAAATGAGGTCCGAATTAAATCCCACAAAGACGTTATTAAATTAGATAAGGCTCAACGTAGAACTATCAAAATTATCCCTTCGCTGCGCAATAACTTTATTCGCTAGAGAAGCGTAGAGTCACAGGTGACATGATCGAAGTGTGGAAGGAAAACTTCGAGCGAGCAAGCCTTTTCACTGAAGATACTGACGGAGTAACCAGGAATAATGGATACAAAAACGTTAGCAAGCGTTTCACATTCGATATCACGCTCAATTTCTTCACGTATAGCGTTATCGATGAATGGAACAGACTTCCCGAGGAAGTTGTAAACAGCGATACAATCGAAATGTTCAAGTCACGGCTTGACAAATTCTACCATAATCGCCGCTCAATAACTCCTAGTTAGCTACAGCAATGAGGCCCAAATCAAATCAAAAAAATCCTAGCTACAGCACGCTCACCAGAACATTCGTCCAAAACAGTGGCAGGCATTGACACCCGTACGGTCAAGTTAGTGCCCGGCATTGGCACTAGCCCGGTGAAAAAGGTGCCCGACATGGGTACCTGTTCGTTGCAGAACGATGTCCAGCTATGACACCGGTCAGCATTAGTTTAACAAAGAAAGAAATTGACAATCTTAGATCAGCATCGTGGTCGGTGGCTTTCTCTACAGGTACTGATTTTAGTTGTTTCGAGTATCATAACTTCCTCCTACAAACTTTCCCTTCCATGATCTATGAAAGCAGAAGATACACAGACTCAGAACCAATCTTCTCTCTATCAAAAGGCAACCCAGTTTGGGTCAAAAGTCTAGTGTAGAGAGAAGTGTGAGGAGCACCTTGCCGTCGGCCACCCCTTCCTGAATGATTCGTCCTAGTATCTGTATAAAATCAAAACAGTGTATTTTACTCTCGTCTCCGGTCTACACTTGAAGAAAACCCTGCCGCTGCACAACACACCTCTAGCGTACGAAGATTCCATCATGTTTCTGAGTTTATTGTGGGACCCAAACTCACGTGGCGACCTCGCATCGCTGCCCTGCAGACATGCTGCCGAAGGTCGACGGGAATGATCCTTTCAGTAGTATACTCAAACTGGTGTGCCAACCAGAACCCATGCATTCAGTTTCACTGATACCAGGTCGAATCCCCCAGAAATGGGGATGGCCAACGGCAAGGCGCACCTCACACCCCTGTCATATACGCGCACAAAATTAGCCCTTCGGCGCCAAAGGGTCCGGTAAAAAGCCCCCAACACTCACCTCAGGCCAGGAGCGAGGTCCGAGACCAGCACCAGCCGCAGAACAGGGCAGGACAGCGGTAACTGATTTACCCCTGCTGCGTCAAAATAACCGCCGATAGCTTACGAATCTTCACTAATAAATCAAATGACGATGCAGTGAGCTGTGCAGCGGTACTCCCGATCGCGTTGTTGCCAAGAGACTCCCGCCATCATCTTCTGTGAACTCCGTGGGAAATGAGGCTCTAATCAAATTCGCTGCTGAACCCGCAGCTGTTGATCCGTTTCGTTTAAATGTTTTTCTTGTGCTCACCAGCGTGCGTCTGACGCGACTGAAATTTTCATGCTTTTCTAACTTTGACAACTTAGTTTTTCTCGCACAGAGGTGTGCAAGCCTACTGGAATCCATGATCGTCGAGCTCTACGGGAGAGCCTGTTATAACTAATGTTCAGGCTCCGGTGGAAATGAGGTTTAAATTATATCAAACCCAGCTGTTGCACCTGGCAGGCTTAATCATAATAGCACGTCGGTGTGATCTGAGGGAAAGCCCGCAAGACAAAATGCAGTTTTTCAGGAATGAGGGTCTATTATAACGACCTGCACTTGACATAATATTTTCAACTTACACATGTTGGTGGGTATTTGGGTTATTGGGGCTGAGCGCCGGCTGTGGTGGCTCTAACACCGAAGGAACTGGGGCTAAGCCGCAACAACAACCCGGCCGAATCACCCTCGAAAGCAAAACTCTTTGAACTACCCATATGTTCCTTCACATACTAGAAAGATTACCCAAATAAACAAATTCAAAGTTCCAGTTGAAATACAGCCGTCCTTCAACGATACCAAACTTATTATATACACCTCCCGCTACACATCTACAACTGACATCGGTGCCTTTGCAGAAGGCCTGGCTGAGGATTACGAAGTTACCGAAGTCTGTCTAACAACATGGATAAAATCACGTAACGGCAGTTCTCGCGCATATCAAATTACCGTCCCAGGAAACGACGCACCGGAATTCATTGTAATCCCGGGCGAACAAGGGAGAACCAAAACCTACCTAGTCGCAACAAGGCCTTCTATGTGCAAAAATGCCTTGAAGAAGGCCACGTCATCAAATACTGCCAGCAGCATACACCCCAACGCTGTAAGAGGTTTGCCGGCGAGCACGACAGAAGAGACTGCGCAGCCTGCCAACCTAAATGCTACCACTGCTCATGTTTCCATGAGGCATGAGACCGCAACTGCCAAGAATACATGGACCTAAAAGAAATAACGAGCACACAAAACAAGCGAAGAGTTACACGAAAACAAGCCATCCAAATTCGGAAAGGCGATACCCAAGCCCAAGCCTTAATTATGCCAAAGCAGTCAAATCGTCAATTCAACCAAACTCTTTCGACGATGTCCACACATCGTCAAGACAACATCGTAACAAGACTCCAACACTCCTCCCTGGCTGCAGTGCTTCCTCACTCAGCCCAGCAACCGCCCCTGTACTAAAGATGAACGGTCCTAGCAATAGTCCCTGCGGTGCCCAGAAGGACACCGAGATGGATACTACCTCCGCAGTCGACAACGCAGCAAGACTCACTACTACCAAAACGAAAACGAACGAGTTGGAGAAGCCTCCGAGGACCAGGCGCCCCTAAGTAAAAAGATCAGTAACGTCTCGCTAAGTCAAGAATCCAGAACTTTCTCTACCTGTCTCACCCGCGGCTCCATTCGTGGAAAACCACTGCAAGGGACTGAACCCCCCCCCTCCCCGACGACGACGCTTTTCGAACCTAACTCGAAAAACTCGTACGTGAGACCTCTAAACAATCAGTCACCTTACCTGGCCCAAATAGCTTGCAGTCTACACAACCACTCACGCAGATCAAAATGCCCACCACTGAAGAAGAACGCACTTGCCCAAGAAACAAACAAAAAGAGCACAAACCCTCGTCCTTCTACAAAAGCACTCAGAGCTGCGACCGCAGCTATCACAGCAAACCGCGTTCTACCAAAGGCGGACGCTCCAGCAAACACTCCCGACCCAAAACCCCTGGACAAGTTCAAAGACGCGAACACCACGAAAGTTTCAGCAAATCACGTGATCACCAACTGCCCTCGTAAATACTCCTCCTTAGAGACTTCAGCAGCTACCATGAAACATGATGATGCGTGAGAACAGACCCCATGGGAGTGATAATGGCTAACACCATAAACACTCACAACCTGCTCTTTCTCAACGACGGACAACCCACCCAAATCACCCCCGAAAGTAAAACTGCCATCGACTTATACACATGCTCCCCCACTCTGGCACCCCATCTCGTTTGGAGAGTTCTGCCTTCAACACACGACAGCGACCTTAACCCAGTCATCGTATCGATTCTCACCAGCTAACCAAGAAATCCTACCCCACAAAAACTTCGATTCAACTACCGGATAACCAGGTGGGAGGAATACTCGGCACACATCGCGTGGAGCGATATGGACGGCATTCCCGGAGTCATTTCAAAACACGCCCTCGTCATCCAACTATACGAAAAGTTTCAAGCTGCAGCTTAGACAAGCTTTCTCCAACATGTACCTTCAGCCTTCTTTCCGAAACCTTGTTGGTGCCGAGCGGTGCTAGAACCGTGCACGGTCCCACAGGAACCGAGTACTGTGGAAAAGGGCATCTGTCGTATATCAAAAATTTCGAGTAGAGAAGAAACGAGAAAGCTGGACTCGGTCAACACTATTAACCGAAACACCCCCCTTCTCTCGAGTGTGGAAAAAAATCCAACGTATCTAGGAAAAACCCGAGCGACCTATCCACATTCTTTCAGACGGAGGCAGAATTTACTCTTCCCACGCGGAAATCGCAAGTAAACCAGCTGAAACTTTTAGCCAGATATCACAATCAACAAACTAAACAGCTGCTATCCCACTGGAAAATGACTTATGAGGAAGTGAACATCTTGACTTTACTTTTAGAAACGAAGAGGCCTACAACAAACCTTCCCCTCCACGAACTACAGTGCGCTATAGACCATACACGTGAAACTTCACCCGGGCCGGACCGGGTGCACATCAATATGATCGAAAATCTCCCAGGTGGCGCCCGTGAACTCTTATGAAAAGTGTTCAACACAATGTATTCGAACTCATTTTCTCCCGATCAATGGCAGAAATCTGTAATTATCCCAATACCCAAACCCGGGAAATTCCACGGCGACCCACATAACTACCGCCCCATTGCTCTTACTAGCGTCCTCTGTAAGACTATGGAAGTATGATAAACTCGCTTTGATATGCTTGCAGGCCTCAACAGCATCCAGTGTGGCGGCCGCAAGTGCCACTCTACGACGGACCACCTTGTGAGACTGGAATCTGACATTAGACCGGCATTTGCCCGATATGAACATATGGTTTACATATTTTTCGACTTCATAAAAGCATACGATACTACTTGGAAATACGGCATCATGAAGGATCTCCACCGCAAAGGGCTGAGAGGTCACCTACCGCGTTTCATTCACCAATTCTTGTAAAATCGCACCTTCAGGGTCAAGGTCGGCACCTTGTCACCATCATATCCGCAAGAAATGGGCGTCCCTGAGGAAAGCGTCATCAGTGTCACTCTTTCATACTCAAAATCGACCAGATAGCAGACATTCTCCCTCACGACGGAAGATTGCTTTCATCACCATACGTAGGCGACTTACAAATGAGTTACAGACACCCTAGCCTCTCAACAATTCAACAGGAACTCCAGAAATGTCTAGACCTAGTCGGGAACTGGGCCTCCTCTAACGGATTCCGTTCTCGCCCTCCAAAACGAAACTCATGCATTCTACTCTTGTGCCCGGCTTACACCTAAAACCAGCCTTAACGCTGAACAACACTCCGCTAGTATTCGAAGAATCGATAAAATTCCTGTGTCTTGTGTGGGACCCTAAACTCACGTTGAGACCCCATATTACACCCTTGGAGATTCCCAGCCAAAGGGCAACGGACTTATCCTATCTGTAACATCCCTGAAATTTGGTGCCGATATGCACACCGGCATGACGTTATTCAGAACAATAATACGCTCGCGTATTGACTACGGAGCCGTTGTTCACGATTCGGCAGCCAAAACCACCCTTGAACCTCTCTCCATCATCGTAAACAACGCTCTGCGTATCACAACCAGTGCGTTCCGTTCCACTCCCATCGAATCTCTGAACGTGCCTGCTATCAAGCTTCCTCTTCCGCTCCGGAGAGACAAACTCGCCACAATACTATTTCAAGACCAGGAGCTTTATCAAATGCCTAACACTCAGCGACGTCGCGCCCTACGGGGGAGCCTATTATGACTCACGTTGAGGCTTTGGTGGAAATGAGGCCCAAATCAAATCAGCGACATCACCAACTTTCTCGATAAACGCGTCTTTGCGGCTAAGAAGTATATATGGCCACCTTTTTCTTACGTGTGGACCTCGCTGAACATCAGTCGCAAAGTAATCAATCCTTCATTCTCCTATCGAATTCTTCAAATGAACACCAACGTGGATAATCAGCCCATCGCTGGTCAACCTAGATCTGCAAGCGTACCCTAAATCAACAACTCCAAATAACACGTATCGCCGAGAATTCTCAAGACTGCTTGATGAACAATACCCTGAGTACCGCCACACATACACTGACAGCTCCAAAACATCGGACGGAGTAGGAGCTGCCGCCGTGTGCAGCGGAATCTCACGTTTGGCAACCCTACCCCAAGAGGCCTCTGTATTCTCTGCAGAGCTGCACGCACTCAAATTGGCCATCTCCATAACAAGAATTGACCGCGTTTCCAATTATGTTGTATTTTCAGACAATCTGAGTGCTCTCACCCAGCTGAAAACTCTGCACTTTGATTACCCTGCCCTTCGTAAAATGCAACACGACCTATTCACTATGTCCGAGGCGGGTCAAGCGGTCGATTTCTGCTGGATCCCTGGACACGTGGGAATAAGAGGAAACGAGCGTGCAGATTCCCTCGCTAAACGGGTGACTACCCACCAAGAACAATTCATATCCATACGTTATGGAGACTGGTTCCCAGTCATCAACTCTCGTATAATATCTCAATGGAACGACCTGTGACTGCAGAGTGGACAAAAGATGCCTGCAGTTAACCCATCCATAGGATAACGGGACAACAAGTTTTGCAATATAAGAGACCAAGTGTTCTTCAACCGTTTGTGCACGGGACACACAATCACTTAATGGACGTAGACATGGGACCGGATGCAACACTATTCCCCTGTGACCACCAAGTGACAAAAAGTGTGAAACACTTACTTATGGATTGTAATGCACTCACAGCAGTCCGCCGAGCCTTCTCAAGCAACCTACAACGCCTGCTCACAGAAGCAGCCTACCGAAAAAAAACTAATCGCTTTCGCAAACATAGCGGACTCTACGAATTGGTTTAAATCTTCTCCATTCATGAACGCACTACCATGCTGAGACACCAAGTTGAAATTCTAATTTAACCTCGCGTACGAAGGTGAATGAATCTTCCAGAAATGACGAATCTTCGTTCCCTACAGAAGAGCCTGCGTTGACTTCGCGTTGAGGTTCGGAACACAGAAGCAACTTCTACTACTAGTTTTAATTTCGCGGAATTCACTGCTTCCGCCAACGCTGTGTGCGAACTAACAGAATAAATGATCTTTCACCCTGACAAGACTAACTTTTCCGTACGCGTGACCGTGCAAACTTACATGATTCAGGGACGGGGAGCCTATTATGACTCACGTTGAGGCTCCGGTGGAAATGAGGCTCAAATCAACGATCTTCGCACCTACTGCTTCAGCTGACGTTGATGTGCGCACTAACAGAATCAATGATCTTTCGGCTAGTGTTTTCTCCCACGCTGTTGTGCGAACTAACAGAATCAATTCTTTTTTCGGCTAGTTTTTCCGCCCACGCTGGTGTGCGCACTAACAGAATCAATGAGATTTTCGCGTACTGTTTCCGTCCACGCGGTGTGCGAACTAGCAGAATCAATGATCTTCGCGCCCTGCAGGGGGCTCGCAAAGGCTCGGGTTATAGCTCCGGTGTAGATGGACTCTTAAGTTTAATCCGACATGGAACAATATTGTATCTACTCTCAGAAGAAGTTTTGAGTTTGATTTACCGCTCTAATCCATTGTATCTGCTATGAGGTAAGCTCTTGATGATGCTTCTTTCTCAATGAGAATTTACTTACAGCTCTTATCCATCCTATCTGTTATAAGGTGAGCTCTTGATAACGCTTCTGTCTCCGGCCTAAAATAAATGAAACTTGTCATAGGGTAATTTTCTGCCAAAGTTGTTCTAGAAGTTAACTAGCCTATGAATATTATATTGATGTCGTTCACTTGTGTATTATATTATTACAGTTTCGGCGGAAACTGATTAAGAATTTCCTGATCCTAAATGTGTGTGGATGTGTAGAGTTGATCCCTGATCAGTTGCGATGAGCTTGTGTTCAGTGACAGTTACCCTAATGGTGCTTGATTTCACCTTAAAGTATCGGTTGCGATGAGCTTGTGTTCACTGACTGTTACCCTAATAGTGCTTGATTTCACATTGAAGTATCAGTTGCGATGAGCTTGTGTTCACTGACAGTTACCCTGATAGTGCCTGATTTTACCTTAAAGTATCAGTTACGATGAGCTTGTGTTCAATGAGAGTTACCCTAATAGTGCTTGATTTCACTTCATCAGTTGCGATGAGCTTGTGTTCACTGACAGTTACCCTGATAGTGCTTGATTTCACCTTAGAGTATCAGCTGCGATGAGCAGGTGTTCACCGACAGTTACCCTAGTAGTGCTTGATATCACTCGAATGCTTAACTTACAGCGAGAACACCGATGCATATTTTTTCGTTTAAAGATTACAACTGATGATTTGAGAGACTTCCATAACCTAACAATTTATCAGGTCCGTTTATTATTGGCAGGTAGTTGTTAAAGTCATTGGGTCTCTGGAACAGCTCTAATCAAGATTGCCCTTTGTTACCTCATTGGGAGTTTGTGGACCACCTGTCCCTAGTTGACTCACGGACTACTTCCATATATGGGGCTCTATGCAAAGCATTTCCAGATTTCTCATGACTGATTTAAGTGGTATTGCATCATTGGAGAAAACTAAATGTCAGTTTGGACCGCAGTGTCCTTGGCACTGGTCTCGCTTAACGGTTACTCTGCGCGTTTGAGACCAAGTTCGAGCTGTAGTTAATGCCAGTTAAGACTGCAGTGTCCCTGGTAAGCCGAGCAGTTAGAGCACTGGTCTCGTTTAGCGGTTGCTCTGCGTTTGAGACCAAGTTCGAGCTGTAGTTTCCTTCAATTATGCTTTTGCAATTTAAATGATAATACCATAGGATTATTGTATAACTTTTTGCTCTTTACTTTTTCGAGTCGTTCGGAGCAACAAGTCACGTGAATGCTGCGCTTCTAACACGCTCAGTTTAGTCTAGACTTGATGAGCGACAGGTCCCGTGACTGCTGCGATTCTAACACGCTTAGTCTATTCTAGACTTGATGAGCGACAGGTCCTGTGACTGCTGCGATTCTAACATGCTCAGTCTATTCTAGACTTGATGAGCGACAGGTCCCGTGACTGCTGCGATTCTAACACGCTCAGTCTAGTCTAGACTTGATGAGCGACAGGTCCCGTGACTGCTGCGATTCTAACACGCTCAGTCTATTCTAGACTTGATGAGCGACAGGTCCTGTGACTGCTGCGATTCTAACACGCTCAGTCTAGTCTAGACTTGATGAGCGACAGGTCCTGTGACTGCTGCGATTCTAACACGCTCAGTCTAGTCTAGACTTGATGAGCTGCGAAAAGATTTTTCTGAGAATTCGTTGGTGTAAAGAAATAAAAAATGAAGGGAGCAATAATCAATTGAGGAAGGAATAGGCAAGGGACGCAGAGCTATGTACATGCATGGATAAATGCTCAATCCACTTACTTCCACGGCTAGCTTACGGGATGGTCAATGCTACCATGGAGTGACGCAATAGAACAGCCTAGCGAGGGTAAGGAGGGTAAAGATTTAAAGACAGTCAGAGGAGAACTGTCATTTTTGCATTGGGAGGTTGATTGACTGCACCAATAATTCAATAAGGTTATACGGACTAATTGTATGTGAACATTCGTTTCAACAGCAAGTAGAACACAGGATTACGATCGCCGATGTTATTTAAGTTGCAGCGACGGTTGCCTCTACTAAAACAATGTCAGAAGCACGCAATCATTACTTTGATCTCCTCCCTTCCTCTATTTCCCTCCATCACATGGCCATCGTCTCGTATCATTACCCATCACACGTCAGCAAAGGACATATACTCGCAGACAACTCACATCCTAGCGCCCTTTCGTCACTTCCAAACTAAAATTCAAACTAAAAATCACCAATCAGTGGCTCCTTATCACCCCCACACAATCAGCTCCCATGCAACGCCTTTTCACTATACTCGCAGCAACAGCGTCCCATCAGCGCCTCCTCATTTCCTCTCCTACCCTCCTCCTCCACTCTACACTACTCGCACAAATTCGTCTACCTATGCCTGCTGCACAAAGCTACCATTCACTAACCTCAGCCCAAACTCCGACACTACCTATTCCGCTAATCCTTCCCATATATAACCCCTCTACCCATTCCTTACTCTAGCTCCCACTTTCGCTACCACTCCCTGACCTCAGCCCAAACTCCGACTCTACCTATCCCGCCAATCCCTCCCAAATATTACCCCCCTCCCCCGTTATTTCCTCAGGCTCCCACCTTTGCTTCCTTTTTCTTACTCTAGCTCAAACTCAAACTCTGCCTATCCCGCTAATCTCTCCTATATATTACCCCACTCCACCCAATCCTCTACCTATCCCGCTAATCCCTCCCATATATTACCTTCCTGCACCCATTCCTTCCTCTGGCTCGCTTCAGCCATCCTCGGCCATGCCTCTCTTCAACCACCGATCTAAAAAAATCCCTTGGTTCTGTTCGGTCTCCCCTGCTCCAACCCACCCTCAATAACAACGAACAGAACCAAAAGCAGGGATATCACAAACTTACAAACAACGCTACTCGAGAATTAGCAACCAGATTCTTAGAAAACGTCAGTAAGAGCGTTAATGGAAATAATATTGAAAATTTGAACGAGAATGGCGTTGCTGACACAAGAAACAATGAAACGACTGCCAATGCACGTGACGGAAAACCTGCAACAATTTCACCGGAACACCAACATCGACACCATTCTCAATTATTTAAGATTGAAAGAGACAATCAACACTAGCAGACGGACATTGTATGATACACGCGGTGAAGGGATCCTTAGTAAAACAAACAGGACTTGACGATGTAAACATCTTGAATGTGATAAAAACTAAAGCAATGAAGGAATCCTTCAATTACATAGAAGATTACGAAGCCTTCACTGAGTATAAAAGGGGTGATAGATTCCTCTCCGATATAGGAAAATATTTTAAAAACAAAGAGTACAATGGCAGTTTTGGCGATCTAGTTCCTGCAATTCTCAGCAACGCACTCAAAATACAAATCTCAATTTTAGATTAAACAAACCCAGACAACGTAACGAAACCCGAATGAATCCAGTCAACCTTAAGAGTGATGAAGTTGCTCAAAACTCAATATTTGTAGCCAACAAAGAGGACCACTATAGTTGTCTTGCACCAACCAACTCTCTGAAGTTGCCTTTTGAACAACAAAATATTGCAGCGAAGCAAAACAAGCAGACGGAAACAAATGTGCAGTGTTCCAATAGGTATTCTTCTTTGCAACACGACAATGATGCATCCATATTCGATGAAGAGATTTCTCTGCAATCACCCCACAGTGACACCAACTAAACAAATGACATGAGTCGCAAACTGTTCAAGCTGTGAGCAGCAACCACCCCTTTGCAATCATGTCTATAAATACCCATCAGAACCTAAATAATATCGTGATTAAACACATAAACGTTGGAGGCTTAGAAACAAAGATGGATCACATCGAAATGATGATGGAGGAGGACTTAATTGACATTCTATGTCTGACTGAAACCTGGTTGGAATCTGACCTTAACAATGCCTCCATCGAGATTGACTGCTTCAATGTTTATAGAAAAGATAGAGAAAGGAAATGAGGTGGAACCGTGATTTATGTGCGAGAAGAATATACCTCTTCTCAAGTAATGCTTAACGACAGCAATGAAGTTGATGACCTTTGAGTGAACATACAGGTACGAAAAACTGATTGTTTGTTGTTGATTCTCTTTACAGACCACTCAAAGCAAGTGTACTGTCTTTTCAATACATCGAAGAAAGATTTCGAAAAGCTATCACGTTGTATGATGATCAATTTGAATTGAGATCCAACAATATGAAGCCAATTTTAGACAGACTTGGGCTGCATCAGCTCATAAAAAGTGCAACAAGAATTACTCCCGAACCCCAAACTGTATTGGATTTGCTCATAAGGAACAACCCGTCTTCCATTGTTACTACAGACGTGGAGCCCAATTCCTTCTCGGACCACCATGAAATACACTTGCACCATTAACATCAGAAAAGAAAAGAAACAAGTATGCAAAATAACATGTCGTACTAAAAGAAATTACACCGCGGATAATTTCAGAGCACAACTAGTGACAAACGTCGAGATGATAAAACCGATACATCGCACAAATAACGTCACAGAGCAAGCCCAATTACTCATACTATCTTCTCACATGTCTGAACGCTGTGGCGTCAACGGAAACTAAAACAAGGAAAAGCATGCCGGGTATATCGATTACAGAAAAACTGCGAAACGAAATTGCACTGGAAAAATATCTCGAACGCTGAGCAAAACAAAGCATCACTTGGTTAGAATTATTTTGAATTCAAAATAGAGAAGTCAAACGAAAAGTCAGGAGGGAAAAAATTAAATACCATCATGAGGAACTAGAACAGTGCAAAAACAATCAAAAAGAAACATCGAATGTACTGAAAAGAATTGTTGCCTACAAAAAAAGATCACCTCGCCTACTTATCCGAATCCTCAAGCAACTTCAGAGAAGTTTAACAACTACTTCGCTGCACTTGGGAAACATGTTTTTGAAGAGGTAACCCAAGAAGCTTATCAAGGATTACAGAGCGCTGCAGCAGATACATTGAGTCCAAAAGCTTTCGTTGCAGAAAGCGACCAAGCAGCAAACGTCAAATGGAAACCAAAGCAAGTATCGCAACACGAAGTAAAACGAGCTGTATTTGCCTTGTAGAACACAAATTCTACAGGAATAGATGGTTTAGCTCAAAAATATCTGAAAGATAGCATAATAGTTACCTTGCCTTATATCAGCTTAGTTATTAACACCTCCATAGCAAGTGATACTTATCCAGAGATCTGGAAGCATGCAATCATAAAAGCAATTCATAAGTCTGGGGACAAGAATGAACCATCCAACTTAAGATCAATCCGCCTTCTGCCTGTTCTATCCAAAATTTTAAAAAAAGGAATATCTATCCAATTGATTAATTACCTCAAATCAAACAAGCTGTTCAATGACTGCCAGTATGCTTATCTTCGAAAATTGTCAACAGAAGACGCACTTATGAGCATCACTGAAGATCTGTACAAAAACTTTGATGAGGGGCAGATATCTCTGCTGGTATTGCTAGACTTAGCGAAAGCATTCGACAGTGCAAGCCATACAAACCTGTTTAGCCAGCTCCGCAACATCGGAATCGACCCTACTTGGTTCGAAAGTTATCTAATGAATCGACAACAATCTGTTGAACTCGATAACGCAACAATGTCAAATTCGGCTACAGTTGCCTTTGAGGTCCCTCAAGGTTCGATGCTCGGCCCTTTGTTGTTTTTGGTTTTTGTTAATGACATCGACTGTAAATTACCAAAAAATCTAGCGAAAATGGTAATGTACGCCGATGATATTCAAATATTGCTTTCCCGAAAACCGTCAGATCTGAATGCGCTGAAAAATGACACCGAGACAGCCATAAGTAAACTGAAATCTTGGTGTGATATAAATGGACTCAAGATCAACTCTGAAAAAACAAAATGCATCTTGTTCGGCTCGAACTCAAAAGGAAAAGCAGTTCCAATGAATTTTTCTATCAGGATAGACAAATCTGACATTCCTGTTGAAGATCGAGTTATTAGTCTAGGAGTATGGTTTGACGCCGATTTTTCCTGTGTTCCAAGTTGAATAGAACACTTTTGTTTCTAAACTCCGCAAAAAAAATGGATTTCAAATCAAGATTACTGATTGTCCACGCTTTAGTGTTTTCTTTCATCAACTAGTCTTTCAAATTGGAGGAAATGCACCAAAACTGAGAGAGAGAAAGTGCAACGTTGTATCAACTTTGCAGCTAGAATAACATGCGATGGTAACCACAAAAAAACGAGATCACGTAAGTACTCTCCTCGAAAAATGACAGTGGCTCAGTATCGACAACAAACTGACACTCCATGAGTCGATCAGAACTCATTAAGATCTTCTAGAAAAACATTCACCCGGCAGCCAAAGGCGCATATATTCTCGCGGCGGAAAGGGCAATCAATTCACAAGAAGTAATGAGACTTTGCACGTTGAACACAGGAAAAGAGAAACTGCCTGTAGAGCTTCTTCGATCACTGGACCAAAATCCTGGAACAACCTCCCAACAAGCCTCAAAGATTTTAAATCCAACACGTCTTTCAAGAATAGGCCTAATGAACCTCTATTGACCGATCGATTCAAAACCGTAACTTTGCCCACAAACACAAGCTAAATGCATAATACCAGTAACCAGATGATGCCTTCTGTTCTTGAGCATGTCCGAAGAGACCACCACCATAGCTCTCAACATTGACTCACCATCTGATAGTTTTTACTCCGACGGTACATATGTTTCCTATGTTGCGACCGATCACAATTGCCTCTGCTAATTACCATAAGTATTAACTAACGTTTTGTCTATTTCAATAGTTCTAGCATAATTAAAATACGAGCTTAGTCTTTTCGAGGAACGATAGGCAGCTTCTAACTTTGACGAAGGTTTACTCGATTTCAATATAATTCATTGAATTATTTTTAACAATTATCGTACCATTTTCAATGATACAATCATTGCCTTATAAGCTAATATTTTGCTCTGTCTCCTATAACAGGAGTATATTCATCCGACTTATGTACTTTAGTATTGTATGATTCTGATTGTCAATCATTTAATCATTTCCTAGCGGTCATGAAGTGTGTATATTGAATATTCAATATTAGGTATGTTTTTTATGTATAACCCCTTCATTATTCATACAATGGTTTAGACCCATCTTTAGAATGTGTTAGCGCTTTTCGACTTCCCAACCCCATGTTGTATCCGTATTTTCTGTATAATTCATGTCGTCCATCCACATCTTTGTCATCGTACAATAAAGTAGAATTTTCATTACAATATGTTAGCACATTTCGATAACCCAACCCCATGTTCTCGGGACTCTAACCACGTGCATGTGTGATTTCTCGCCCCATGGAATTGTTATTTTCCACACCCTTGTATTTTGTTATTTATCCACGTTATTTTCCACACCCATTTTTTTTGTTATTTATCCACCCCATATACTTCTTGTTGTTCAGCCCCTTGTGTCACTAGTTTTCCCAACGCTATGTAGTCGTAATTATTTTGTCAAAATAGACATTTTCTGTTTGTGCACTGATGACACTATTATAAATAATATTTTGCTCCATGTAATCTGAACCGGCGGCCCCTAGAGATGAGCTGCGACGAATTCAACTTAAACTCTCGTTTCCGTTAATTCAAAATGCGTAGTTGCGAATGAAGTTTCATGTTTTATGTTTAAGAATTTATTTTAAAAATTCAAAACCCATTGCCAGACGATGGAAACAAATTATTTAATAATAATAATAATAATACCGTTCAGCTTCTCCGATCGCCCTTGTAGTTGCTGCCTCCGCTTGTCCTCAAGAGCCTCACAATCTCCGCCAATACGATCTATCCACTGCCATTGTGACTGAACTCCGACCCTTAACGTTTCCCTCAAGATTTGTGGTGAGTTTCGTTGATCTACAAAATTAATTTTATGACTCTGTTAATGTAGTATGGTTGGTTGTCCCCGAACGCAATTAAACTGCAAAATAATGTAAGAATACAAGTAAATTTCGAAACATTAATCGGCATAAAAATGATAAGCTAAGTGAACAGTGTTACGAAAAGTGGAGTATCTACAGATACAGATACAGACACTAGGCCGCATCCCCCAGAAAGGGGGGTGGCCGACGGCAAGGCGCACCTCACACCCTCACACGCTCACATTCACACAACTTAGCCCTTTTGTGCTAAAGGGTCCGGCCGGTAGCCCCTCAACTTACACTCTGGGTCCCGAATGTACCGAGGAACCGTCGTCAGCAGCAGGGCCCACAGTTTTCACTGGTTTACCCCCGCCGCGTCATAATGGCCGGGCCCCCCCCACCCACGACCATCCCGACAGCGGGATGCCAAGGGTGGGAAAGCACATCAGAGCAGCGTCAAAATCAACCATTCACAACCATTCTCCACTCACGCCTGTTCATTGCACGCTCTCTCGCTACCTCCACATTCATGTCTCTTCTTCCCAACGCCTGCTTCAGACCATCCATCCATCCAAACTTCGGTCTACCTCTAGGCCTGCGACCACTCGCCTCCGCATTCATCACCCTT